>JASDQU010187987.1:5511-25127 GCA_032191745.1 Picea mariana
GTGAAATTTCCATATATAATTCTCTAGTCTTCATTTTAGTGACCTTTATTCGTATATATATATATGCATCTTCAAGAAGCTAGTAACATCTACTATTGGAGATGAAGACTTCATAGCTCGAGCAACAACTTCAAGATTTTCAAAACTCAGGTAGGAGTACAATGGGAGTGTAAGACTCACTACTCTGAGGTCTTCGACAACCCGTCAGGAAAATATTGGAGGATCTCGATGATCAGGCAGAGAACTTCGTCAATTTTGAATCTGGACTTGACTAGACACACGAGATGGACAACTCATGAAAGTCAAGAGACAAACTGCAGAAAGGTCGACTCAGGTTGGATAAAACTTCCCTTGGACAAAAGTATGAAATATGATCAGACTCAGGCAACGTAAAATTGATATAAGTGTGTGATGTAGGAGGCACCCTAAAATCTCCATACGTTTGGAAGAGTAACCAAACAGAGGAGGAAACAACTTTATGTAGTGATAACAACTTCCTAAGGTCACACTAGATCCCAATTCTTGACGAACAAACATAGTGATGTGCTTTGTCCAAGGGTGACTATCTTTGCTTCTGAAAAAAGAAAGTATAGTTCTCGTCCCCTCTTTTTGGAATATTTTTTTTTTTTTTTTATTTTTCAATTTTTTAACAAGCTTGAAAAAGAATAAAAGAATGCTACATTACAAAGGAGGAATGAGTGTCACGAGCAAGCAAACTGGTTCCAGGAGCATGGAACATACTAATGCTCAAGGCAAGGAGACATGTGCAGGATAAGGACACTCGGGGAAAATTCCTCCATGAGTCAAGGTGTCAGATCGTAGAGGAAAAACGTGTTGCAAGGCTTGCATATAAGGAATTCTTTAAAGGTTCAATTGAGATCAACATGGAGCCGAAATTACACCAAATACACAAAGATGATACCCGAAATGCGATTAAGCATGACATAAAAAATTCCTTCCATGTAAATTTTACAAGCCCAAAGAAGGTAATCTCGACAGTTTTTTCACATTTAGAGAGTCTGAAAAAACACAAAAAGAATACTCTAGGGAGTAAATTTTTCACAATTAGTCCAATCGACACAAAAAGGGGTGAACTTGCACTAAAAGGATGTCTTTTCAAAACCTTTTTAATGAGTGTGAAAAAGACAAGATCACTCGGCTATATTTTCAATTTTAAGGAGTCTGAAAAAAGATTAACTATGGACTCACAACCTTTTTCTCAGTTTAGTCTCCTTAGCCAGAAAAAGTATAAAATTAACTGAGGAGAACTCTCCGAGTGAGACAAATCTCCTGAGGCGTACCTTTTTCTGCAATAATCTACTAGATGGAACAAGGGTTAAACTCATGCCAAGTAGACGTTCTTCTGGACCAATATAACGAGTGTGAAGGAACAAGATCATTCGATGATATTTTCAATTTTAGGGAGTCTGAAAGAGCTTAACTATGGACTCCAAGGGGGTTGTTTTTTCGTAAGTAATCTCCGAGGCTTGAAAAAGGTGATAAACCAAAACCAAGGAGAATGTTCCTTTTTCAAAAATTTAGTCCCTTGGGCCCGAAAAAGGGTTAAACTTACACCTGGGAATACTATTCTACCGAATCAAAGTTCCTAGAGCCTACATTTATTCGTAAAATTACCCATCCGACCCGAAAAAGGGGTAAACTACCATCGGAAATATGTGCCTTCAAATTTGAGTTTGGCGAGCGTGAAGGGAAATAAGATCGCTCAACAATATTTTCAATTTTAGAGAGTCTGAAAAGGGCTTAAAGAAGACTCCAGGGGGCTAATTTTCTCAAGTAATCCAAACGAGATCGAAAATAATAAATACACTCTCGTTGGATGTTGCTTTCAAAATTTAAAGTGATCTTGAAAGACAACAACGCATGCTCATTAGGGAGTCTCGCAGGTAAGGCCAAGAATGATGACTAGAAAGAAGAATGAGGCTTCAACACAAAGTCGTGGTGGGACTAAACATGACTCTCGTGCCTATGAAGTACTTCGGCATGGGCACCAAGTGGAAAACAAGGCTCTAAATAGGATTCCCATGGAAGGAAGGCTCTACAAAATAAAGTACGACACACTTATCAGCAAGGAAGGTTAGTGTCGCAATTCAGTGGGGTCGATCCTAAGGCCAAATGAACTAGGAAATGGGTAATCCAGAAAATGAAAATAGGGAAAACCATAACCTATATGCTAGTTTCAAGGTCAATACCTGTCATAACATATTGATATGATGAACAAAATTCAAAGAAAAAATGTCTCCAAGATCCTATATATAAGGCCAATAACACTCATTTAGAAGTTAATAAATCCAAAATAGATAGAAAATTCAAAAAATAAGAGGTGCTACTGAATACAAAACTTGAAAATAGAAAACATGTACTGTACAATATGTAGAAGGTAGCACACAACCTTATGGATCATGCATGGTAGTAGTTCAGGTAGAGCCCGTTGCTAGGCTCTGACCAAGAGTCTCTTCGATAGTCAACCTGAAAAGTCTCCCAAAAAGGAAGAAAACACAAACCACGGTGTAAGTCCTCCCATGATATAGAATATCTATTCATGGCTTCAAGGATATCATCATCCGAAGGAAATTCAAAATCTGATAAATCATGTGAATGAGGAGGGTCGACAGTCCCAAAGGGCGAAGCAAAATGACCATATTCCATATGACGATGGAGGTTTTGTCTAGGACTTGCAGAGTCTATCAGTGAAGAATCACAATCACGAGGGCTTGAAGATATACAAAAAGTGATATAAGACTCAAAAGGAAACTCAATATCACTCGGACCAAGAAGGGAAAGCAAGGGCTCCCCTGCCCCCATTTGATAAAATAATGGATCAATTTTCGAGACCGTGTGTCGAGAAGGAAAAAATGATTTCCCAGGTTCCTTCTCAGAAGCAATTGAACATCGAGGATAAGATGCCACATAATTAACCTATGGCGGGGTAGATTCTACACGAACACTAGGAATATATAAAGGGGAAGCATGAATTAATGTTGAATTAGGATGGTGATTATCAGATGCCAGTTGGTCGATAGTGACAATGCTTCCATTGTGAGGGAAATGCATCACTTGGAAGAGCGTAGACACCACAACATTCTTAGCATATACATAATCATGCCCAAGAAGCATATTGAAATCTAATGGGCCTTGCACCACTATAACATCGACAAGGATAATCTTCCCACCTAACGAGATAGGAAATTGAGGAAGAATCCTCAAATATTCACTAGGACATATGTCAAAAGCCAACAACTCATGTGAAGCATACACAATCTCGAAAGAACCTAAAGCTTGCCAAGCCAAGGAGGATAAAATACTTGTGGAGGCCCCTTCATCTACAATACATCCGTAAAAAAAATTTGAATTAACTTCAACCCTTATTTGAAAAGGTGCAGAATAAGGAAGGTGAGGATCAACAAGGTCATTCCAATCAAAGGAAACCATCCTAGAACTTGGATGGGGTGTGCTGAAATTCACAATAATTCCCCCTTGTTCTGGAAGTAATGAACTGTAAATGTTAAAAACATAGTCAGTAGACACATCACTCCCCAAGAGAAGAGTGGGATCAACCAAATATTGCATCAGCATGACCACTTTGGTAGACTCGACACTCTCCAAGAGAAGAGTGGGATCAACCAAAGATTTCATTGGCATTACCACTTACTCAACCACTGGTTGAATAGGATTTGAGACAACATGGTCTAAAGGCACATCACCCCCCAAACGAGGAGTGGGATCAACTGAATATTGCATCGGCATGACCAAGTTCTCAACCATTGGTTGAAAAGACTATGAGGAGACCTCAGAAAACTCATATCAAAAGAGCTTGCAGACAGGGACCACAATATTCGTGCCTCTGGAATGCCAGGGCATAAATGAGTAAGGTGATCTCCCTTGCAAATATTACAAGGGAACTTAGGCTTACATCCTATCCATCTAATTTTTTCAACATAATCAATGACCCAACATGACTAGTAGTGGCTAGTTTCTTGTCCTCAACATGACTAGTAGAGGTTGTTGACATATCACTCATATGACTTGCATTGATGAGACTTTTTCCCCCAACATGACTTGTAGAGGCTGGATGATGGTCTTCAAAATTCCTTGTAGAGTTTGAGGAACTATCTCAAACATGACTTGTAGAGGTTGGAGATTGAACTCCAGTATGACTTGCAGGGACTAAGTTCATGCCCCCAGCATGAATTGCAGAGGCTAGGTACCGATCTTCAACATGAATTGCAAAGTTTGACATCCTATCTCCAACATGACTAGCAGAGGTTGGTTGTTTTCCCCCAACATGACTTGAAGAGGCTGGGTGCAGGTCTTCAACATGACTTGTAGAGGTTGACGACCTATCTCCAAAATGACTAACAAAGGTTGGTTGTTTTACCCTAGCATGACTTGTAGAGGTTGGGTGCTAGTTTTCAACAT
This sequence comes from Picea mariana, assembly GCA_032191745.1. Classification (NCBI taxonomy): domain Eukaryota; kingdom Viridiplantae; phylum Streptophyta; class Pinopsida; order Pinales; family Pinaceae; genus Picea; species Picea mariana. The sequence goes on from JASDQU010187987.1 coordinate 9,949, forward strand.
GACTTGCAGATCTCGATGACCTATCTCCAACATGACTCACAGAGTTGGTTATTTCTTCTTCCTATTCTTCCTCTTTCTGTTTCGTTAAACTTCTGGTTACTAGTAGCTAGAATTTCACTAGAGAAGGAAGGAGGAAGAGAATAAATTTTTGATGAAGGAACATCAACATGATGCCCATGACATAAAGTGATTAATTGAGAAGCTTCAATAGCATTCGCGACATTTGGAATGGTACCCAACCAAACCGGTAGTCCCACATTCAACCCAGGAATGTACAAAGTGGCCATCAAAGGGACACCGAAGTTTCTGAAGAAAGGAAAAACACAAAATCCCCCTTGCAAAGGGGATACTTGGTTGGTATCATCGGGAACTTTTTCCATGAATATATTATGCACAGGTTCTCCCCTTGTAGGATCATTCAATTCCCTAAAAGAATCACACACTCACTCTCGCGAACCAATGCTATAAAAACCAATGCCTATAAAGAGGCAGATCCACATTTCTAAGCGGGAGATCGAAAATTCCTCACGACCAACGGAGTGGGCACTCTACCACCTTAGGTTAGAGACAGAAATAAATGACTGAATAACTCACTATGGAAAACTAGGGAGCACAAAGCACACACTAAAAGTTCCTAAAGGAAAATCAAGTAGACAACTAACTAGTTGGAAGGATAGTTACGCCAATCAACACTAGAGAAACTTACCGGTGCAAGTGAAACTCAAACATGGAACCACACTCTGGGTATAATCTACAAAGAGTGATCCAATATATTCCCTAGGTATTTTGGTATACCCTATATTCACTTGTGTAAGTCTGTAAAAATTGGCAACTAGGTTGCCAACTCACAGTCAGTCACGAGGCGGGTACAGTCGATAGTTAGTATGATCATTATGATCAAGATAACAAGTTTGAAACCCTTCAATGGTGCCAAAAAAAATTGGTCCAGTAGACAACTAAGGATCTCGAATGGATTTGAGGTACATGAGGCTCCATAGGAAAATGTGATCAATATTGTTCCCAAGAAAGACCCTGAATATACAATCCCCATTACGTTTGGTCCAACTTTGGAGGGGTTATATCCTCTACCTTTCCTCACATGACCTCATGTTTATCCCATGTGTTAGAGGGGGGTCATGGATAACTCTTACGACGATGGACGTAAAACACTCCCTATCTCAAACTCCAATGCTTATTTTAAATTTCCTTCAAGAGTTTCCTCTTCACACCTATTTCAAGGCCCTAAAAGCCTAAACTAGTCGGTGAACCCTACAAACAAAAAGTCTAATATATTTTGAGTTAAGCATTCATTTTAAGGCTTGATTTACTAATAGGATATGAATGTGCAACTGATGTTGTTTGAGACTCTTGGAAAAAATGAAACTGATAAGAACACTGGAAAATAAGGATTTTCTTTCTTATTTTTCTTTTGAAATGCTTTCAAGATGAGAAGAAAACACAACACTACAATGTTTTTTTTTTTTTTCAAATAACAATGCAAAGAAATGCAAAGAAATAAAGAGACCCAACTGACATACAAACTAGTGTTTATTTATATTTTCCTCCAATAAAAGAATAACTAACAAAATATGGTAAAAGAAACTGCAGAATACAACTCATATTTCTTAAAAATTCAAGCTAAAAATAAGCCAAAAAATCTAGGAAACACAAAGAAACAAGAGGATTTTTTTTTTTTAAAAGCATAAAATAGGATAAAAATAGAAACGAACCCAAGGTTGACTCAGAACCTAGGCCAACTGCGGAAACACAGGGACTCAAGAGAACACAAAGGAGGATATAAAACTTGAAATTTCACTCTAAATCTCTAGGGAAAGCAAAAGAAAACCAAGAAACAAGTTGAAAACGAATCTTTAACCCAAGCTAAGGCCAATAGCAGAGACTATGTAAGGTCCAAGAAATCCCTGTAAGCCTAAAATTCTATCAGGAAAGAGAAAGACCTCTCTTTTTTAAAAAAACTTTCAAAACACAGAGATGCGGGTTGTTGCACCAACAACCTACATATGTACATGGGTTGTCTATTGTGTAGGGCGCATATGTAAGCAAAATTATCCAAAGCAGAGCGCGTACACCTCTGCGACTTTTTCAAAAAGAAAAATACTAGGAAGATTGATAGGTAAGGGAAAGATGGTAGGCACCTTACAGGTGACAAGATACCCTTAAAATACTCAGCGAACTTGACTGAAACTCAAAAGGAAATCAAGAAGCCAATTAAAACCCAAAAATCCTCCCTCTAAAACCCTAGAGAGAGTCCCTAGTGGAGTCACCAATTCTGCTAGTGGAAAAATCCCCCTATAACTATACCAAGGTTTTAAGTATTTATAGAGCTATGAACTCCCTTAAAAGACAATATAATTCCTACACTACCCCAAACATTCTAAATAGATGAACAGAAAATGATAGAAGAGTAAGTCAAAAGCAGTACCTTTGGTCCAAACGTTTGATGCTAACCTCCTCTAGTTTTGTTGCTTCCTTGGATGCTGGTATCCTCCCAAAGCTAACTTGCATTAAAAATTAGGTAAAAAATGCTACAAAAATTCTATTTTTACTCATCAATTAGGGTTAGATATAAATCGTTATGCATAAATCGAATGAAAGACAAAGATATCATTTGGGACAGGGAAAAATATTATTTTATTCAATATTCAAATATTGGAAATTACAACCCATGTAGGCCAACGCTCCACAAACCTGGTTCAGGATCCTCTTAACATTGCTCCAAGTGCACCTTCCAAATGCCTTCTCTCACAATCAGTTGATCACTTCAAGGGAAGGGAAGGGATTGTATGGGAGAAAAGGGCTAGAGAGTAAATGTTGAAGCAAGAACTCAACAATGGTTGCAAATACTTGGGCAAGGAAGGAAAGGGAATTTAGGAAGATTTTCATCATTCTAATGCTTGATGTTGGAATGAGACCACAATACCTCCATTATATGACAAAAGGATAGTTATTCGGTTTGGGGGCGGGCTATAGTAGGTAAAATGGTTGGGAAACCTCCAATAGCTCATTAACTCTGTTGAATTCCTTACAACTTTTTATTTTTTGCAACTTTTGAAGGTACACGTGGGTTGTTCAGTATGCAACTAGCATATGTATGTGGTTTGTCTAGTATGCAACACGTGTATGTACGCGATAAGTAGTGCAATAGGGTGCGTACATACTCCAAAACATAGTTTTTTAAATAGAGTTCCTCATTAGTGGTTTGGCAAGTTGTGCAAGTAGAAAGGTCAATGCCATGTATGCATAAGTGGGAAATTTTAGGGCTATAACAAGTTTCATATACCAACTAAAATGGAGTAGTACCAATTTATCTCTTGGTGGTTACTTTGTCTTCCCATAGAGAAAACTTCAGTTTTGAATCCCATGACTTTTTGTTATCCTCCAACAGCTTTTTGATGATCTTTACTAATGTTTTGTTGCAGGATTCTGCTAATACATTACCTTGAGGGTAGTATGGAGTAGAGTGAATAAGTTGAATCCCAAACTTTTCACAAAACTTCACCAGAGGATCAACTTTAAAATCTGTAGCATTATCAATAACAATTTTGCTAGGACAACCAAACCATGACAAAATATCTTCCAGAAATCCAATGACTACCTTGTGTTGCATTTCTTGTGGGAATGGATTCTATCCACTTGTTGAAGTAATTAGTAGCAGTCATAATTCAGTCGTAATTAGTATCAGTCACTTGAATATGGATGAATTTCTCCAATGAAATATAATCCCCACTGCTGGAAAGGAGAAGATACCACTATGGGCTTCAGAGGAAAAGATTTTAGTTGTTGCTTGCCTGAGAATTTCTGACATTTATCATAGGTTCTAATTTTTTCACACAAATCATTAAATAAGTTAGGTCAGAAGTACCCACCTCTAAGTATTGTGTATGTTGTATTCCTCCAAAAATGATGACCTCCACATATGATATCATAAAAATCAATCATGGTTTGTTTTGCCTCTTCTGGATCCAAGCATCTTAAAAGAACACCTACAATATATTTCCAATATAGAACATGATCAACAATGAAATACTTGACTGATTTAAGCTTTAAATCCCTCACTTTAGTCTTCTCAAGTCCAGTAGGAGGCTTCAATGTTTTCAAAAAATGGATAAGGTCCTTGCAGCAACTACATTCTATCAACTTTGGGCTGATATGTGAGTTGCTACTAGGAATATCGGTTTGTTGATTTTCATAATTAGCATTCATGAAATTTACCCCAAGTTCCTTACAATTTGATTAAGCTAACAATATATCTAAACCTTGACCTTTCACAGGCTTGGTGGGTTTCATCTCAATATCAAACTCCAAAATCTTGGAAATCCACTTACTCCTTTTCCCATCTATATCAGGATGAATCAGAATTTGTTTTACAGAGCTTGAGGGAACATAAGCAATAATTTTGGAATGAAGAACATATACTCTGAAATCTTTGAGGGCTTTGACCAAAGCATAATCTTTCTTCGCCATAATTTCATATCTGACTTTATCATCTCTCAAATCTCTTGTGAAAAAAGAAATAGGATGCTCCATTCCATTTGTGTTCTTTTGAAGAAGGAAAACAACTAATGTGTCATTTGAAGAAAAAGAAAAGATCATAAATTCTTTTGAGTAATCAGGACTGATAAGAACAGGTGCATCATCTAGTTCTTGTTTTATTTTCTCAAAATAATTCCTAGCTTCCTATGTCCATTTCACTTCATTCCCTTTTCTCAACACGGATGTGATAAATTTGACCAACTCAATAAGATTGGATATGAATCTTCTCAAGAAATTTATCTTACCTAGGAAGGATTGAATTTATTTCTTGGACCTTGGGAGAGATAGATTCTTGATAGCATCTACTCTACTTGGGTCAATTTTTACTCCTTCAGCTGAGACAATATTTCCTAACAACTTACCTTCCTTCATGGCAAAAGGGACTTCTTGGGATTAAGTGACAACCCATATTTTCTCCATTTCAGGAACACCTTCTCCAAATTATGATAATGCTCTTAATCATATTTTGAAAATATTGTGATATCATCCCAGTAGATCACCACAAACTTATCCTTTTCTCCAATGAAATCAATATCCATTGCATGCTGGAAAGCTTCCCCTGCATTCATGAGACCAAAGGGCATCTTGGCATACATAAATTTACCCCAAGGAGTGGTGAATCTATTCTTCTCCTTGTCTTCAAGTAAAACAAAAATCTAATTGTAGCCTGAAAATCCATCAATCATGGATATCCTTAATAATCCTGTCACCCTTTTCAAAATATGCTCCATCTTAAGCAAGGGGTAATTATTTTTCCTGGAACACTTGTTTAAATTTATGAAATCAACACAAAGTATTATTTCACCATTCTTTTTCCTAACATGGACTAGATTATCTATCCACTCAGAATACCTCAAAGGTATAATGATCTGAGCATCAAGCAATTTTTTGACCTCCTTCTCCATAATGGGTAGTAACATAAGCTTGATTTTCCTTAGTTTTTGTCTAAATGGTTTGTTATCATCCTTCAAGGGTATTATATGCTCAATAATTCTTATATCATAAGTTTCCAAATCATCATACTTCCATGCAAATACATCAACAAATTCCTTTAATAGTTTGGTATACTCATCCCTTTTTTTCTGACAGATTACTAGACAGTTTAACATACTTGGGATCCTCATCAGTACTTAGATTGTGCTCTATGAGATCAAAATTTTCACTTAAACCTCTCACTTTCATAGCCACATCATTGTTATGAAATAATCTCTCCAAGGGAACTAATTCTTTGGGAATATTATTACTGGGAAACTGGACAATCTTGCAGTTTGTAATCTTGTTTAGGAATTTATCAGCATGAGGACTTTTCTCATCATCTGGGTCTTGATCAATGCGAAGAGCAGAAAATTCATCTACTATTTCCAGAAATATATTTATTTCAAGATCATATTAAAAAACCTTCCAATGTTTGACATTGTCATGTATAGAAGGCCTATACTTCACTTCAACATCATACTTGAGTTTAGGAGGTAGTGGGATTTTAAAGTTACTAGCAGAAAAAGCTAGGGAATCAACCAATGCATTATCTTCTCTTGAAACAAAGGATATGTTGAAAGATAGGAAGAAATTCTCAATAAGGTCCCATACCTCATTCATGTAAGTTATCAGACTTGGATGCTTTGCTTGATATATATTTCTGACTTGATGCACAAACAACTTTGCATCTCCAAAAGCTGATAATTCTTCAATTTTCATGTCTTTAGTATCCCTTAACCCCAAAACTAGGGCATCATATTCTGCAATTTTGTTTGTGGTTTCAAATTCCGATTTGAAGGAAAAAGTTATGACTTCTTGAGAGGGATAAATGAGCACAACTCTTGCACCAGCACTATCTTTAAAATATGTGCCATCAAAATACATTTTCCAAGTTTGAGCACCTTGTCTGACTGTTTCACATGTTGTTGGTGATTGTTTTCTAATTTCCAGGGGTGACTAAGGAAGATCAGTAAGCTGCAAAATGCTAGATCCAAAATCTATTTCCACAAAATAAATAGGATGGTTTATGGGATTACCTTCATCACTAATAATATAATCTAGTTGTTCTTCTCTATACAACCTTTTGTGTTCACCCTCAAAGAATGGTATAGTAGCAAATGAGAGATCCATTTGCAATGTCCCTCCAAAACTTTTAATCCATGATCTAGACAATAAAATCCCAAACTTGAGGGGAACATTTGCAACTACAATATCCATCACTGTACTCTTCATGGGTAGTTGAAAGAGAGTAACAACCAAATATTTAATCACCCAAAGGCATTTCACATCTCTTGAGTCAAAGGAATATAGATCATGATATGCTTTGGTGATTTCTAGACCCAGTTTATCCATGAACAACTTAGGCATTAAGTTATGGGATGCACCTCAGTCCATAATTCAATTGTGCAATATTTTATCGAGTACATTCAATGAGGCATAAAAAGGAGGAGAGGAGTCATCTCTATCTTCTACTAGGGGCCCCAATATAGCTGCAGGTTTTGCGTCTTGTAAATTAACTGAGTTTGTTGAATGGGAAACAAATTGAGGCTACAACAAATTTAGAAATGGACTTCTTGAAATCTTCATTCTTTATCAACTCTAGGAATGGGAATGGAATTTTTATTTTATGGATTTCATTCTCAATGTTAAAAGAATATGGGGATTTCAAAATTTCTTTGGTTTCTTGAATAGGATCTTTAATCATAGGTTGATTATTTTTTTCCTCATTTCCTTTATTTGGTGTAGCCATTGTTTTAGTAGAAGTATCTGATTTTTTGGGATGATTAGATGTACTAGTATTTCCCTTTTTTTTTTTGACCTCAAATTGTACTCATTCTGAGTTTCATTCTCTTTCTCTCCTTTAAATAACTCATTTAGTTGGATGCTCATTAGAGAATCTTCATAAGAATATTGAGTTACATGAGGGGAAGTAGATGTGTCCCCCAGACAGTGAATTTCCTGATATGTTTCTTCATTCTCTCCTTCTTCATCATCAACCAAATTGTTTTGGAGAGGGGTTTGAACCTTTTGATCCTCTCTAATTCTCTGATCTCTTTGAAGAATTTGAGGTGCATTGTTTTGTCTTCTGAAATTGTTTCTATTTCTAAAATCTTGTGTGTTTCTATTTGTTTGTCTCCCTTCAAGTTTATTTTTTCCATTTCTACAGATAGTGACTTGACAAACTTAGTCAATTCATCAACCCGAGGGTTAGTTGTTGAAGCATAATAAGTTGAATATTCTTCCTTTTGTTCCCTCATATCCCTATCAGACTTGCCTCTTTATTTATATGCCGCCAATATGTTTGACTCTACCTCTAGAGTAGCATCTTTCATATGGGCTAATGAAGTAGACCTTCTCTCTCTCAACAGAAGACAAAATTCAGGGTCAAAGGCACTAGCATAGGTTATTTTCGAAGAAGTTTCAGTAGGCTTTCTCTCAATAGGGATTTTATTATACATTTTGTTAAACCTCTTTCAAAAGCATGATACTAATTCACCTTCTTTTCTTTTGAGAGACCCAAATTCTGTGATATAATACAAAAAGTCTTTCTTGTCACCCCAATGCCTTAAAAATTCATCATCTAGGGATTCAATCCAAATAATTGATCGAGGGGATAAACTCCTAAACCATTTTATAGCTTCTCCATCAATACTTTGTACAAAAACCCTCATCCAAACATCCTCATTGTCAATATTTAGATTATCAACATAGCTATAAAATGTTGCAAGGTGTTCTTCTGCAGTGATATCTTCTTCTCCTGTGAATGTGGGCATATACTTTCAGTAATATCCTATTGGGAGAGGATTCATAGGGTGACGAAGCACTAGAGGGTCATACCTAGCAGCCACACTGGCATTCATTCTATTATGAGGAGGATTAACCCCTACCATTTGATTAGGAAAAGGAGGATTCTGAATTCTAGGAGTAGGAGGTGATTTGATAGGTAAAGATGTATTCTATATAATAGTTAATTTGAGAAAAGGAAGAATATAAGGTGGAGGAGTTTCATATTTAACAGAAATTAGTTGAGTCTTGGATGAGGAAGAGGGAAATTCAAGAGGAACTGAGGTTCCTTCTTCTTTGGTTACAAAAGATTTAAAATAATGGTGGGAAGGAGAAACTAAGAGAGGAAAATATTCCAAACTCTCAAGCCTAAACCAATTAACAACTTCAGGAGATGTAATAACATCAAAATTTTCAAGACTTTCTTCTTTTAGCTCTGGAGAAAAAGCTGGATATTCTACAGGAAAATCTCCTAGTTTTGACTTTACATGAATTTCAGCAATAGGAAAATGAGAAATATGAGAAACAAAAATGGGTTTATTTAAAGTAGATTCAGGTAAGTCTCTAGAATTACTTGAGAATTTGGAAGAGGAATCTCCTTGCAAAACTTTTCCCTTCTTTAATATTTTTTCTGGATTAGGTTTAGGTGCAGCCAGAGGTGGTTGTGGATTCAACCTCATGTGTCTAACTTTGGGAGACACAACTGAACTTTGGAGTTGCCAGGTGCAATATAAATTCTTATGTTATTGATTACCATGCACCATCAAAATCAGTATTTTCTTGTCGTACAACCATGGAAAAATCTTCAATCCGTTCCCCGATAGTAATGCCAAAAATGTTAGCATTGAGAGTCACACTTATATTTTTGTATATGTAAGCCCAATACCCATCAAAATGTGAAGGATAAATGTTTATAAAGGTGGAAAATCGATAAAAACTCAGTTAAATATGTCTAACACAGATAGCTCTATGAAATAAACACCAACAAACAAAGCCTTGAATGGCTTCAAATCAGGTTTTGAGAGATAAAGTGATAGGTGGAAGACTTAACAAAGAAGATGAAATATGCATATCATTTACATCGGGTAATACTGACACACATATGAACAAAAATCTCTGAAATAAGAGCCTCTCATAATCAAAGAGAAAGTACTCTGATATACTTGCATAAAATATCACAATAGATCATTTATTGCAATAAAGAAACAATCAAATAGATGAATCATTCGACATAAATTGATATCAAAGCAAGATAGAAAAGGATGATAAAAATAAACATGAATGATTTCCACCATTAAAAGTATCTTAGATCTGGTCCATACATAAGGAGCAAAACTCTGTTACAAAGACAATATACAAAATATAAGTTTTATGTCACACCATTGGAACCTATACTAAGTCTTACAATTCCCTTTAAATAGCCTAATCTATCATTTCCATCTCTACAATTCACATTCCAACTTCCTCATAGGATCCATATGCGTAAGGGAAGTGTGGAAACAAGTGTACAATAGAAAAGAAACAAACTTCTAATAAAAAGGAGGATGTTGGAAACATATCCAACATTCTTTATTGGCTAATGATGTGTCCATAAAAGTGGATTTGATTGAGAGTCCCCGAGGTGTAGGACGGTCGGTGACAAAGTGTGCTGTTAAGGCACTCCGTGATGTTAAAGTCACCGGTTCGAAACCTGTGGGGACAAAAAATCCAGCCATGTTAAGGGTTGGTGTGGCTCTGGCCGGGTGTGATCCCCGGGTGATTTTGATGGCTTAGATGCCCCTGGGTCGCGGTTTCTTAGCCATAGTTTAGTCCCACATGTCACGAACAAACTAACAAACAAAAAAAAAGAGTGGATTTGATTGAGACAGGTGGCCTCCCAAAATGAAACTAACCCTCATAGTGATAGTATGCATCCATCTTGACAGCTAGCAGTTTTATTTCCCTCCAAAATATCCAAAACTGAGGTCGCAGTGCAGCGCTGCAAACTATCCTAAAACAACCAGTTTGTAGCGCCAAGCACTGCGAACTTTCCTATAGTGGCATGTTTCTCTTTACTAATTTTTTTAACATCTCAAAATTATACCAGGTGTCCAACTATGTTGAAAATATTTCATTATATTGATATGTGCCTAGAGGAAAACATTGCAATTGATTATCATGGTTTAAAACTCATAGCCATCACCAAAAATGTTGTAAAATGCATGAAACACAAATTGTCACCAAAACTAATGATGATTATGGAGGCTCAATGCCTTTATATTTATTTTTTAGTTCTAGATATTTCCCTGGTAACAACCTTGGCGAGCATATCTAGGTTTCTTTTGGATAATTCTTCTTTGAAAGGTTGCAGCTATACCTTCAATTTTTTGATTTGAGCTTGACGTGATATGTTCTGTCTATAGAGATTCTTGAGTTGTCTATGAAGGGGTAGGAATATTTTACCAAGAACGTGGACTTATCAATGGTCTCATGATATATTCCCAATATCCCCTTAAGCTTCTTCCTAGAATCCAAATCTTCTTTCTTCAACTTCTAAACTTCAAATATTGCTTCCTTGAGTTTCCTCTTGAGCCTCTTTAAGGTGAGATTGTTTTCATGTTGAGGAGTAATAATATTAATAACTTCGATAGGATGCTCAAAAGATTTAGATTTACCCTTTTTCTGGTCTGAAGTCTCTGTTGCATCACCCTTCAAAAGGACATTTTTCCTGGTTGTTGCTCTAGTAAAAGGCCTCCTAGGTTTAACCTTGTCTGCAGAAAAGGGTGGGGAAAAAACTAGTTTTTTCCCTTTTGAAGCCTCTTGGTTTATTTGAGGGAATCCCCATAGGGATAGGATATGCCATTGGAAAATTTTCTCTAGCTGTAGGTTATGAAGGACCTCCTACTTCTGCTTCATAAGTGGGTCTATCAACTTTATCAGTCATAGTCACCCTTTTCCTCTTGCTAGCCTCTGAATTCACAGTCCTCTCAACAGGAGTAGGACTTTGTATCTTGGACTGTGGAGTGGGGGAAACATCTAATTGAAATTGTGATGAATTTAGGAACGCTTCCCAATCAGTGTTTGTCTTTCTTAACTCCTCCATTACTAACATATTAATAAGGCCAGAGTGAAATACATTGGTGTCTACTTGCTTTGAATTGGATTGAACTCTATCTGACATCTTACCAATGCTTCTAAAAAGATAAAATTGAAGGTTCATGGATTTTTTTTTTCTGTGAAGTGGTATTGGTAAACCATGTTAAAAATTCCCTCACATGTGAAATATCTCCGGATAACCCTCAACATATTATCACAACATTCAAGCATGTGGCTTCTAGGTACCCCTTTGGACACGTTTTCCTCCTGATACTCTGGCTTAAGGAATTCCTTTTAGAAGGAAGAATTTAATGCCATGGATTTGAAACATTTCTCTCCATTGTTGTGTATCTTTGTTGCAATAGAGATGGAATGCTCTGAAACATCAAACTCTAGCCTCCCTACTTTGGTTTTAGTCCCATTAAAGTTGAGTGCAAACTCATTGGCCACCTCTAGATGCCACCTCTGCATCTTTTAACAAAAATTAATGCAACCTACCCTCTGAAAGGCTTCCCTGAAAAAAGGTTCATAGTTAATGAGTTGCATATCATAAGGCTATGTCCTTACAATCTCCCCTCCCTTATGATTCTTCTTGTGTTGTTGACTATCCATAATTGCTGCTGGAAGAATGCTTCTCTGTAAATTGTTTATGACAACTAGGTGTGTGAAAAGAGAGAATACATGAACTTACGGTTTTGATTACAAAAAAAAATTCAAAAGCCTAACCTTGTAAAAAGACTTATACATATTGAGGTATGAGATAAAACACTATTCAAACAGGAGGGGTGAAGGAACAACAACTGAGATTTACAAATAAAGGAAGAAGAATGAGAATTTTGTGCTAAAATAGGGTTTTTATCAGCATTGGTATCAATTGGCAGCATTAATGATGTATACAATTAAATCATCGTCCTACAGATGATCAACCATGAATATTGGATTTGATATGGGTAAAATTCAACGTTTAATGCTAAAATTCAAAAGGATGTAGAAGGTGAGGGTTTTAGCAGTCCTCGAACAGAGGGTTCGCAGTGCCAGAGCAACCAGTTTGCACTGCTGAGGAATTTCAATGGCACATGAGACTTCTTAGAAGAGGAAAATATGCATGAGGTCAAGGCAATGGTCTAGAGTGGTGGAAAGGATTCAAAACACCATGGAGATAGATTTAAAGGATGGCAATAGAAGATTTTGTACAATTCGCATCGTCGATAGATAAACCAGCATAAAACCTTCTCTCAACCTTTAAACAACTGTAACATATTGATTCTAACCCTTATAAACTATAATGTATTATGTAAACATGACTTAGGCTGGTGAGTCGGTAAAGTTGAAAAGGGGCCAGAGTGCCTAGGAAATGTAACACTTCCTATACATTAATAAAATACACTGCTGGCTGCAAGATTGACAAGGACAAAAGAGATAGGGGGATATGATTCCATGAGAGAGAGGGCTTGAGGGGATAAGTCTTGTTATTATTATTTTATCTACCCATAATTGATTTTATGGAAAAGAGGGGGTTACATGAGCTTCTTGGGAGGGACTCCATTTGGCTCTTGTCTTCATGTAATTATTTAAACATCCCTTGGGGGTTGTTTTGGGGTTGTTCTTCCCTTGGTTTGTCCTCTTCTCATTGGTTCACTCGTTCTTCTTCCTCTTCAATCACTACTTCTAGTTCGTGTGCTCTTGGTATGAGCATGTAAATGAATGGCAGGAAGAGGAGAGCCATCATTGAATGGATGTAATGATTGAATAATCATTCTCAGAGGGAATGGATGCATGTGTGCATGAACTTGATGGCAGTTTGGATGGAACTGTCCATAGTTGAGATTCCTTGGAATTTCCAGCAGGGAGATTTCCTGACCAGTATCACTAGATCCTTGGAGAGAAATGGAACATCCTCAAGGACTGCATGGTAGAGAAAGGTGTTCATTTCTTGGGGTTGTGCAAGATAAGGGGGAAAGAGAGATGGAAATTAGGATTGTTTTGAGGTTGGGAAACCCGAGAGCTACTTAGCCAACTATTGTGTATTTAGAATTGGCCTAGGACCTGTCCTTGTGGATTCATAGCCCTATCTCAAGGGTGAACTGCTGTTGAGAGTAAATGAACAACAACGTCTATGGTTGGGAGGAACATCCTTGGTCTATAGTCGATTGGTGAACGTTTACTTTCAAAGATAAGAACTCTCTGTGTTTTCTGTTTAATGTATTCCGTTGTGTATTTAATTATCTTTAAGATATGAATTCTAATGTGCCTGTCTGTTGTTTATTTGTTGTGCATGGCACGATGTTTATATCTTTTATGTTGTGGCATGGATATTGTTTTATGCATGTGGTGTGCATGCTCCTAACATTGTTGAGAAACCCTTTGTCTTCGAATTAGAGATTGGATAACTGAGTCTTGGGATTGCAGCGTGCCTAGCCTACGGGTGGTTGGGTGTGTTGTAGCCTATTTCAGTGGCGTAGCCTGGCCTCTGGGTGGTCAGGTATGTTACAGATTGGTATCATAGATTTTGGTTGAAACATAGGGTCAGTATGGATCGGGTATGTTGGTCAGAGTCTCATGGTTGAGATCAAATTCTTACCGTGAAGTTGAAAAGCTCAGGATGAATGGCATTACAAAATCTATGCGGGATTTAGATCATCAGAGATCAGTTTGGAGGGGTTCGAAGGATCATGACTGTTCCCCTTTGAATTCAGGAGTGATCACCACTATAGGATCAAGAGAGATCCATGATCATTGGATTGGAGGACAGGTGAACATGGGTCATCCGATTTAAAGGAAGCAAGGGTTAAGGTGACAACTGTCGGATCCCATAAGAGAGAGAGATCAACAGACAGGAGGCATTGCGGGGAACCAAGTTGCACAGGAGATAATTTCCCAAGGCGGTCCTACAATCCAAATCACAGTTTCACCAAGGGGTTATGTCTCAGCATGAGGAGAATTGCAGGGCGAAAAGCGAGTTACTTGAAACCATCAATGTGTGCCCCCACAAATTGAAAGGCATGCAGTGATGTGACATGTCAGTACTCGAGCGACAAACCTCCGAAGAGAAGAAGTAGTCAGGGACCATCGATCTGTAGAGGACACATGTAAACCGATCGTGTGCTCTAGGTGAAAGTAGTCCGGGAAAAGGTAAGCAAGGAGAAGTTGAGAATTGAGATTTCCGGACCCTAGAGATATGAAGTTAATTACCGTCGTATGATCCAAGAGGACACGTGGTAGAAATCCACGCACTTCGGGGAAAAGAAAAGGTTGAGAGTTGAGTTCTCCAAAGTACGAATACCAGAAGAAATTGTAGCCATTGATTTGTGGGAAACACGTGTTAGTAGATCGCAAGATTTAGATAAAAACATTTCGGAAAAAAAGTTGAAGTTTGAGTTTTTCGAAGTCCGAAGGCCCAAAGGAATTGCAGCTGTTGATCCTTGCAGCAGTAACTTCAGAAGTCCCGAAGTTCAGGGTTAATATGGTTCGTCTGATAAGGGAGACACATGGAGACACATGGTGGAAACTCCCAAAGTCTCAAAGCCCGAAGAGTCAAAGTGGTGGGGCACGTTGACATCACCAGGAGGTGATGTGGACCCCGAATTTCCAAAGTGACATGGCTTGCAGATATCACTGGGGATGACGTGGAAAGATGGGATGTGCGCCACATGTCGTTAAATTTTGACCATACAAATGATTGAAATATCAGATAAGATGTGACACATGTCACCCACCTGATTGGAACACATGCCCACTTACAGTGTTTCGCTACGTGGCGACGGATCGTGGACTCTGGAGAAATTACTCCA
>JASDQU010187988.1:16476-26759 GCA_032191745.1 Picea mariana
ATAAGCATTCATAGAGGTGCATAAAATGCGAACTGTGTATATTCAAAATAGATAATTAAAATTATATAGCATTATAGAAAGGTAAATTACGCCAGTTGAGTGCATAGAAATCACAGTAAGAACCCAATATATAGGTTAAAGCTTTCGTTTCACATACATTCAACACATGAGGCGGCGAATGGTTACATGCTTAGGAATGGTAGTTAATAAACAAGGATACTCTTTGTTTTATTAGTGCATAGTGGTCAACATAGGAAAATCCCTTCATAAGAAATTTAATTCTATAATTGTATCAGACGAGAGATCAAGGGAAGGATGTTGCTGAGGTGGCCGTGGGATAAACCATGATTCTTCTCGGTAGAGGAAATATTTTCACAACCAGAGGATAAAAGAAAAAGTTTCTTAAAACGAATAAGATCCTATCAATTTTCCATTTATATACAAAATGCAAATTAAAAAATTTCATATGGAGTTTTTAAACAGTCAAGTATGAATAACATCAATAAGCCTTGATATCTTTAGATGACTTCTAGAGTATACGAATATCACTATTATGAACGATGATAAAAGAAAACGATAAAGACTAGAGGTTTCAATTTTATATTAATGATTCGAGCCACGGTCTGACTAGGAAGGGACCACAAATGACTTTAATCTTGAATATTGATAGCCAACCGAGAGAAAATACAATAACCCTCAAACCTGAGTGTTAAATATAAGGGTGTTTCACCTAAATTATAAATGGAACCCTAACACAATGGAATCCTAGGATGAAAACGCATACGGAGGCGCAACTGTCATACATTGTGAACCYTGAAACAAAGAAAGAATCATGAAGTATGTACATGGAATCTCTCAATCATTTAAATTTGCACCAAAAAAAGAATACATTATGAAATACTTCTCACAGAGAAATGTTTACTCACCTTCACRCATAAAGAAATACGGTGGTGCATTTCGTCCTTCCATCACTTACCAGAGTCAAACTTTACCAAAACACCAGTTGCGTGCAATGYATAGACATAGTTTTGTGTTATAGACTAAAGGGGAAATAAATAAGAACAAGYTTACCTYGAGGTCCTTGCTAGAAGATTAATAGTGGCTAGTATGCCCCATACCACTTCCATGTGAAGTCGAGGGAGGTGGCAAGCCTATGTTGGGCATCTTTGCCTATGTGTCAGTTTTGAAAGGTACGAGATAGTCTTCACCATTAATGGACCAAGCCAGGAGTAATGTCTACAAGCTAGCACAACATAGGCCATACCTGACCTTTCATTCCACCATAAAATGGTTTTCAGACCACTTAAATGTTGGATTATGTTTTAGCGCTAACCCTAGAATGAAAAAATATGTTAATAGTCGGGTAGAGTTACATATGTTATGCTTAGGTATATGTTTGATGCGCTAGGATTAAAAACTATTTTATGTATAGGTATATTTTCGCTGCACAATGATAAGAATATATTGTTATGGATAGTATATATGATAAACAATATATTTTTATGGTATCTATATGATAGTCTATAAGATAAGTAATATAATGTTATGGATAGTCTATATGATATTCTATAGTATATAGTCTATATTGTTTATCAGAACTAGGAGATTATGTATAAGTGGACAATATATGATTAATGATAGTCTATTACATGATCTAATATGGATAGTATGTCTTGGCATAGACTTAGTGGATTATTCTAAGGGCTATGACAATCATAGTCACAATTTTCTTCAATACAAATAAGTGTATAATTCTAATCCAATAATGATGCTATAATAAAATATAACAATAAGAGACAAGTGGAATTTAAACCTCCTTCGACCTTTAAGAGAGATAATGAAAAAGAGGTAAAAATGTTATGCATACAATAAAGGAATAAGATATATTTAATGGATATTCTCTATGTCGTAAACAATGTTGGAGATTCAAGAAACCTTAATTTCCCCTAACATTTTTTATTTTTATTTTTTGTTTTTGGGAAATTTGGGGTACATTACAAGAAMACTGGTTTGTTTCATCCATTTCCTATTCCAGATAGGCCATGGGATGCCATAAGCATGGATTTTTTGTTGGGATTTCCAATAACCCAGAGGGGGATTGATTCCATACTTGTTGTGGTTGATATATTTTCAAAGATGRCACACTTCATACCATGCCAAAAAAACAKTGATGCTACTCACATAGACAACTTATTTTTCAAKGAGGTTGTGAGATTGCATGGTTTTCCCAGGAGTATAGTTTCAGATAGAGATACCAAGTTCATAGGACACTTTTGGAGAACCCTATGGAAAATTTTAGGGACAAATTTGTTTTTCATTTCATCATATCACCCCGAGAAAGATGGACAGACTGAGGTGGTAAATTGAGTATTAGGGAATTTGTTGAGAAGTTTGGTCACTTAACATCATAAAAGTGGGATCAGATTCTCCCCTAGGAATATTTTTCTTATAATGATTCTCCAAATAGAAGCAATGGAAAGAGTCAATTTCAAATATTGTATGGAATGCATCCGAGAGGAATTTTGGAGTTAAGAGACTTGAAACATGATGAGTTCAGAAGTACAAGAGCATAAGAATTTGTTGTAGAGATGCAAAAGATTCATGATAAGATAAAGAGACAGTTGCAGGAGAGTAGTCAAAAGTATAAAGTCCAAGTTGATCAGAAAAGGAGAGAGGTTCATTTCGAATTTGGAGATCAAATTTTAGCAAACCCGAGGAAAGAGAGGTTCCCAGGGGGAACATATAATAAATTGAATATGAAGAAAATAAGACCATGTAATATCCTCATAAAGTTTGATGCAAATGCATATGAGATTGCCTTCCAGAGGATTTGGCATATCACCCATATTCAATGTTGTAGACATGTACCCTTACAGGATGGATGATACATGAGGGTTAAATGATCAAAAGGAGATTTGGTGGGAGAAGCATATGCCAACAATAGAAAATGAATAAATGGAAAATAGCATAGATCAGAGGATCGGTAAGAATACCAAGAGGAAGAATTATTTTGAGTACCTGGTGAAGTGGAAGGGTCACTCAGTAGAGGATGATAGTTGGATAAATGAATATGTTATTCAGAATAATGGAAAAACAGTGCAGGAGATCATGGACATGAGGCCATGAATTTTTTTCTAGAGAAGTATGATGCAAGAGCATTTCCATCAGCATTAAAGAGGATAGGTGGAGGACAACTCAACACCTAACACAGAGATTTCAAATTGTTTTTTAATTCCAAGGAGAGCACATTTTCCTATTTTGAAAGGATTGTAATTTAAAGATTTTAAATGTTTTGAGGCTTGAGCCATCACATAAGGCCACCAAGGATTGTAATCATTTTAATTAGCAGATAATATTATACATATATTGATTATTGACTCATATCTAAGTGTAATTTCCATTCAATGTAATAGTCCTTTGTAGATGAATGTAATTATTGTGATAGGATATATCTAAGGTAGTCTGGAGGGAAGTCTCAAGAAGATCATCATTGTATAAACATATGTATTGTATGACAAAATGAGGCCGTTGAATATTTTTATTATTGTTGAATGTTATTGTTATTGATGTTGAGAGAGTTGTCGAAGCTTATGAAGATTTGCAGAGAGTTGTATGAGTCCATGTACATATTTTACTTAATGAATGCAAGTAGATAGGTTTGATTCCAATTGTATGGTGTTGTGTTCATATGAATTATTTGAGTACATGTGGTGTTTCTTTATGCTCTCTGTGTTTTATCTGTTTATGTAGCTTTTATGCATGAATATGTTTTTCATGGTTAAGTGTTGAAACATTTCATTTTTATATAAGTTTTATTTGTTTCTATTATGAGATTCCTAGTGCAAGGAGTGCACAGAGCCTGAAAGGAGCATGCATGATGAGTCAAGATAGACTCAAAAGATCAGGAGAGATAACATGAATTTACAATTGAACTGAAAGGAGTGGAAATTTTTTTGGTTGAAGTGCAGAGAGTGCATAGTTTCTCAAAGAAGAACAAAGATTTGAGAAGACTCGTGCAAGGAGTGCATCTAGAAAACACTTTGTTTAAGTGTTGAAGAAGTCTCAGAGGAGAGGAATGAAAGGAGCATGTAAGGGATATTTCCTGCAAAAATCTTTAATTCCAATAATTTCTCAAAAGTTCCAAGGATTCAGGGAGTGCGCCAAAGGTCTAAAATACCACAAGGAACAAATCTCATAAGGGATAGCCAGTACAAAAGTTCAACATGAGGGACTTAGATCTGGAGAAGTAGTGTGGGGTTTAACCCTGTAAGTATTTAATACTTCGAGAATTCAGAGAAGTCATAGATCAAGTTGAAAGGAGGATTTATCGAGGATGAAATATATGCGGTCAAGATCCATTTTGGATTTTGCAGCAGAATGGTCAGTTGCTAGATCAATAGGAGTTTCATGAGGGTTAATCAAAAAGTCCTTCAAACTTCATGCATTTGGAAGATTTTTCATGCAAATAATTTAGGACCCCCTAAGTCCTGAATGCCAGAGTGAATCATGGTCGTCCAAAACCAAAGGAAATGTGTTAGCAGATCGTGTACTCCGATGGATTATCAGTTCGGAGGAAGTTTGGAGTGGAGGACCCCTGAAGTTCGAAAGACCCAAAGTTCATCTGGGTCGTCCACTGGAGCGACACGAATTGGAAAATTAGAAGGTTAGGAGCATAGGTACTCCAGCAGAATAGTGGGAAGAGAAGGTTGATCTCTCTGTAGTATATCTGGAGCATTGATCACCTGGAGGACACGTCGCAAGAGATATGGATGTTCAAAGGTCTGACACTCTAGGGAAAATAGAGTGTAGTGTCGATTGGACTCACAAAGGCTCGAAGGTTGAATTCAATCCCAACCGTCTATTGGAAATGACACGTGCTATGAGACCTCACAATTTAGGAAATTGACACTTCGATGAAATAAAATTATCGTGTAGAAGGGGAGAAAATTCTTTGAAGTCCTGAAGGAATCCTAGTCGTCAATATAGGAGGGGACATGTGGAGGAAGGATAATTGTTCTATGTTTCAACGTCAAGAGATACAAAAAGTCATTTTATTTTACCATTCTACGTTTCAACATTATTTTACTAGTCGATAGGAATATTATGATAGATCCCTATCCTAGAGAAAGATGTTCTAAAGTCGATAGGAAGAGATATGCTAGAATTGCTATCATATAACACGATTAACACGACTATCATAATGTTCCTATAGCATATCTCTTCCTATCGACTTTAGAACATCTTTCTCTAGGATAGGGATCTAGAGTCATATTTTGTACCTTAGGGATCACAGTGATCAATGGAAGGTTCCCTCACTATTGATAGTGGGAATACATCAATGTTCGTTTTTTGATAGATTCTACTAGGTGTTCGACCTCAACTCATTTATTCACACTTGTTGGATTCTACCATGGTACCTTGACACCCATTATCATCATAGATGGGTTGTCTCACATTTTTTCACGATATACATCAATGACTGGTAATCAAATGGTGTCTCACTATGTACGACCTCAACACATCTATTTGCATAGTGTAGACTTGTACCACAATAGATTGTTTTGAAGACTTTGGGTGAAGTATGAACATCACATATTTCTTTCTCCTATCCAACATATTGTACCACTCCACATACATTGGTCCTTGTAGAGGATCAACCGATTCACTACATTGGTCCCATATATCCTCTATTATTGATTTAGAGACATATCTCCACTATGTATCTCTTTGTGGCTATGATCTACTTTCGCATGGATCCACCGTGTATTCCTCATGGCCATGTTTGCTACTTTTATATCACATGGATCCACTATGTATTTCTCATGGACATGGAAACTAGTCATATTTTCATATGTACCATCAATCCACAATGTACTTGATTTGGAGACCATGCTTACATCTCTCGTGAGCATGGGTATTCACGATTTGGGAAGGAAATACTCTCACTTGATATTGGTTTATGGTTTATGTTTTTGAATCAGTTACTCAGGAACCTTCGGGAGTTTACTTCAATGCATCCTCATCTCTCAGAGATACAATTTATTTTGTCCATCATGTTTCTCTTATGACCTCACACATTAGGGGGAATATGTTATAGCATAAAATGCCACACTTGTGAGCTTGTGTTATGGCCTACCCCTCCCTTTGGCTTGAAAAATCAAAATCCCACCTTGCCTCATCCAAGTAATCTAAAAAACATGAATTTTGAGCATATCCGTGCATTTTCTTTGAGAAACATGCAAAAATCCATGCCTTCATAGTGAGAAACCTGTGAATGCCCTAAAACATAATGAAAAATAAAATAATACCTATTTTTTAGGAGGTTTTTTCGGTTGGGCACATTTAAAAATGTCCGCAAGCCCACACAAAATGGATTTCAAACTCCCCGACCTTCTTGGGAGGATATAAAAACACCTTTGATGAAAATGATGAGAATAATTTTGATGGTGCAAGGTTATGCTGAGAGAATTGAGCAAGCTTCCCTTCCCCTTCATCCTCTGAGAAATTTTCCCCAAGCCTGGAAACTCCTTTTATAGAGTTACTTACTATCATATATAGTTATAACATTTGTTATTGTCCTTATCATAATATATGAGGAATACTTTCATTGAGTTTATGCTTGAATGACTTCAAGAGGAACCCGGGAGATTGGTTTTGAAATGGTGCCAAAAGTAGCATTAGGTTGTAACTAACTCTCTTATTTCGATGATTAATAGAAGAGTATATTTTCATTCCAATATTGTGTTCATTTGTTTCATTGCAATATTGTATTTTAATTTATTTTCATATATGCTTTGAAGTGTACTTTTGATATATGCTACTCGGATATATAACTACCTTGTTGCAACACAATCTAGGTCTCTTATTGTAGGATTGTACTGACAGAGACTAGGAGTGTTTTGAGAAGCAGGAGAAGGGATCAACAACATACAAAGGGTTTAAGGTGCACACCTTCTCTTCTCTCTTGTTCCTATCTCTCTATTTGAAAAATTAGTTATTCTTTGTTTTCATGTTTGATTGTGAGGGTAGATTTATTCTTCTATATCGAGTCTTTCTTTGTTGTGACATGACCCAAGGTCACAAGGGAAATATACTAGTAACAACCAAGAAAGCACAAGCTTGTTAATCAAAGGCATTTGTGGAATCATTTTCTTAGAGATAGTTTGGTATAGTATGGTGTATGATCATTTCCCTTTAGGTAATACCTAGTGGGAAAATGATATATCAATTATGATTTGAATTCATTAAGCATGGTAAGACTATCTTAACATAATAGAAGAGGTGAAACCAAATTTCATTTTATGTATATAACTTGATGAAAGTTAAAAGATTGCCTTTGTGCAAGGAACAATTAGCCAAACTCTTATTGTTACCCATGATTTTGGTCGTCATGATGATGTATTGATGATGGTGTACTCAGGCTCTTTATTAAAAATTTCTCCAGAGAAAAGTTACCTTCATCTCTTTCTAGAAATCACATTTTTGAGGAAGGTTTGCAGGCTACCAATACATTTGCCTGCGAGAATGCATGATTCTCGCAGGCTGCCTTAAGCCAGGGTGCGAGAATTTCACACCGTGTCTAACTGCTAGGGTGAGAACACTTTCTAAAGAAGGGAAAAATGATGAATTCTCGAAGCTTCTAGAAGGGAATCCTCTAGAAGGATGAGATGTCATTCAAATAGTTATCTAAATACTAGATTTCCTGATATTTTGGGATCATTCTTATCCAAGTAACTAATTCATTCTCTATTATATATTGATGGAATTCTCATGGAAAAGGTTAGAAGCAAACAAGGTTAAGAAGACATTGGAGAATTAGTGAAAGATTGTGTGAAGGACTGATGCTACAACAGCTAGAGAACTCCAACAAGTTTATCAAAGGTGGTTGATCTTCTTCATGCAAGTGAGCAAGTGTGTGTGTCAGAGCCAAGGGCCATTGAAAGGAGGTTTGCAACATCAAGGCTTAGGTTGTAATATTTTCTTTCCATCAATATGATACAGTAATATGTCCCTTTCCCATAAAGCTAAGTTTACTTTATTGTATAACTCCTTGATCATATACATGGATTAACTGTTGAATATATTAAGTTGTTTTCACTTCGATTGGTTTGAGCTGTCCTAGTCTTGACTGCACAAGAGCATTGGAGCGAAGCTGGAACAACAAAGACCTAAGGAAGCGATCATAAGGTATGTTCATGATTCTTGCCTCCTAGTTCATTCAATAGTCGAAATCTAGGGAAAGAGTATTATTCTGTCTTGCTTTGTTCTAGATCNTTGATCATATACATGGATTAACTGTTGAATATATTAAGTTGTTTTCACTTCGATTGGTTTGAGCTGTCCTAGTCTTGACTGCACAAGAGCATTGGAGCGAAGCTGGAACAACAAAGACCCAAGGAAGTGATCATAAGGTATGTTCATGATTCTTGCCTCCTAGTTCATTCAATAGTCGAAATCTAGGGAAAGAGTATTATTCTGTCTTGCTTTGTTCTAGATCTAGGTGGATCTAGGGAGATCGGTTTGTGTCCGCACTTACAGATTTATCAAATAACAAAATTGGCGACTCCACTGGGGAGCAATCCCATTTTCTTCGTGGCTTTTGATATTTTTCTGTGGCCATTTTCTCTAGTTTCATTTTTCTCCTGTCCTATTAGTCTCTGAGTCTTCAACATATCCTGATAGACCTTCTGAGTCCAGTAGCCTTCTTGAATCTTACCTCTTTCAAATTTTTTGACATGTTCAGGAATTCTCGCACTGCACTTCATTGCAGCCTGCGAGAACTGGTAAGGTTCACACCCTGATCATAGGTTTCAGTGCGAGGTTCTTTCACCTTGCTCAAAGGTTGCCTGCGAGAATAAGTGATTCTCGCACTGTGTAATAGTGCTTACCTGCAAACATTCTTTTTCAAAATTTTGAAGTTGAGTTTTGTTTTGTCTAACTGCCCAGATCAGTTGAAATACATCTTATTGGCTTCTTGGACTATTGATTGATAACTTTCTTTCTTTAGTTTGCAAGCGTGAATAGTTTTAGGGTTTCAAGGCTTTTCTTGGCATTTGTGACTTGACTTTCGTTTCTTGACTCTTCTTGGGAAAACCATTCTCTGTGACTTCAGATTCTGAGTGTGTTTGATTAGTTGAGAACCAGTGATTGGTTGAAGGTTAAGTTTGTTGGTTTTCTCATTTGATTATTGGTTTGAAAGAATATTTTCATTTGCATTGAGAAGACTATTTGGTTTGTTCTTTATTTTTGCTTTCATTGAAAGAGTTGATTGGGTTGTTATTGTTTGATTCTTTATAATTTGATTTTCTGCTCTCTCATTGATATAGTGAGGGTTCTTTTTGAAAAGTGAACACACAGTTTTTCTTTCATCAAAATGTTTTTGTCTTTAGAAAACATTGAAATCAAATTTTAGAGATTGTTGAAGTATTGAAAAAAAGAAACATAGAGAATAGTCATTCGATAACTGATTATTTGCATTGACATTTGAAAGGAAATTTTGCATATAGTTCCTGGTTGATCTGGAAAAATTCTCTCTCTCCCATACATAGGATTCATTGAACGAAAAGTGATACATTTCATTCTCATCCTTGCATTATTTTGGGTCAGAGTCATACAACATAAGTTTCACTTTCGTTGCCTTTGAGTAAACAACATCTTTTAAAAAACATTGCGTAATCTTAAAATTTATCTAGTAACTCTTTTCTAGGGATCTTTTACACCAACATTTAGCTAGGCTAGTGCTTTGGAGTAGGAAGAGAGATACACTCTCCAAAAGCTCAAAACACACAATAGCATATTGAGTTAGGGAGTGTTAAATTCCATTTGTGACATATTGTTCTAGGAAGCCCTTCTAACATAAGGGTCAAGCACTAGGTCACATTGGTGTTGGCAGAGTTACTCACCCTACTTTGTTGACATCAGTGTAGAGATTGCACGTATTACGGGGGTAACTTAGAGGTATACCCACAATGATGATTGGAAGCCTTTCGAGTTGATTTTGGGCTAGATACCCTGCCCTTGCGTGTGGATCGGACTGTCGACTATTCCCCTAGGCTTTACTGTTTTTTGTGGTGACCTTAGTGGCCTATATATCTAGTTTCTTACCCAAGGTGAATGTGGAGGGGAAAGTCTTCACGGTACCTAGAATTGACATTGATCAAACTCACTCGGGCTCCTTGGAGGGTATTCCCATGATTATGTGTGGGAGCTTGCACCAGTGTGTAAGTTCGTTAAGCAGGTCGTCAATGTAACTTTTCCATCCTAGCCTCACCCCTTCTTGTCTC
>JASDQU010187989.1:0-10940 GCA_032191745.1 Picea mariana
GTGGGTTTTTGTGTGAATTTTTATTTTTATGCTAGGGTCTTTTTCTTTAAGGTTACACTAAAATTTTTACCCTAGAAAAGTCTTAGGCTTAGGACTTAGATTCTGAGCTAGGTGACAAATAGTCAGGGGAGTTGTTTAAGGATTTCTTAAGGTGTTAATGTCTTAGGGCCATCTAGTTTTATTTATTTCTTATCATTAGTGCGACGTGGCCTTAAGGATGCACTACGTGCTCCAAGGGTGCCACTCGCCTCATTCATTTCTTTTATGCAATGTGCCCTTCAAGATGCACCACGTGCTCCAAGGGTGCCACTCACTTCTTGTGTTTCTTTTGTGCAACGTGCCCTTCAGAATGCACCACGTGCTCCAAGGGTGCCACTCACCAAATGGACTGATTGGTAGACATCTATAACCCCTGGAGTCAACACTCTGCCAGGTGAACTTGTGGGAGACTAAGGGCTCTAAGGAATAAGTTCCCCGCCTTATTGCATGCCCCTTAGGATCATCATGAGCGACTGTCGCAGTCTGCCCTCACGACATCGTGGATCCTCTCAAACTAGGTAATCGTTAACCTACAGTTCAAGCCACGACGGGAGTGCTAGTAGGCTATGGCAGGACTACTGTCCATGCCTCTCCCTCAACCTCTCTGGAAATCGTGTGTGGCTCCTTTACTCCATATGTGAGTCTGGTCAGCAAGCTATCGTCAGCCTGCATCATCAACAATCATGTCAAAACTGTCAACATCATATCATCAAATCAAATGAAATATCACATTAAATAAATCAACCCTATAGCACACTCCCTGACTTAATCCCGAGTCCAATGGGTTCCACCGATGCCTCTGCATCATCAAGGTCCAAAACACTGCACACTCAATAAAACTGAGTCAATAGCACCTGTCTACATCAAATAGTAAAACATCATGTTGTCTATCATAACGCATCGTAATCAATTATAAATGTTTTAACATCAAAAAAGTCCATATCACTTGTGATCAAGTGTCCTCAAATAATAAGTTGTCTCAGTGCGCCAGAGCGGGATGTTACATACACCCCCTCTTGGTCTAAACTTTGTCCCAAATTTTCTCAGTATAAATGCTGAAATAAAAGTGTCACAGTGTCATAAGTCTATCTATAAAACAAAAATGGAAACTGCTGGCGCATATCATATGCATCCTCCCAGGTCACCGAGAGTGGACTATAACTGTCCCACTGGACCTTGACCTGATCTACCATTTGACATCATAACTGTCGAACGCGATGATCTAAGTTGCAGACCGGCTCAGCCATGAGTGCTCCTTTGTCCGATACCTGCAAGGAACTCATGTCAATCACATGTGTAGGATCACTAATATAATGTCTCAAAACAGATACCTAAAAAACATCGTGCATACACCTCAAAGAATCAGGCAAGGCTAGTCGATAGGCCACGGGCCCCTTTCTCTCCACAATCTCGAAAGGTCCCACGAACCTAGGAGAGAGTTTAGCTCCCTTTCCAAACTTGATCGAACTCTTATGTGGTTTAACCTGCAAGAAGACTCAATCGTCGACCTCGTAACTACGATCGACTCGGTGCGCATCGGCATAAATCTTCTGTCGATCCTATGCTTCTTTTATCCTTTGTCTTATGGTTTTCATTTTCTCTTCAATTTCTTGGATCACTTCTGGTCCCACCAGGACCCTATCCTCAAGCCGATCCCAACTCAAGGGCATCAGACACGGTCGCCCATAAAGAAACTCGAAAGGCGCCATCTTAATGTTGCTCTGGTAACTGTTGTTGTAAGCGAACTCTACTAGAGGCAAGAACTCCTCCCAACACTTTTGTTGGTCCATCACGTACATGCGCAACATGTCTTCCAAGGTTTGGCTCATTCGTTCGGTCTGTCCGTTAGTCTCTGGCTGATATGCAGTACTAAAATTGAGTTCGCTTCCCAAGGCCTCTTCAAAACTCATCCAAAATCGTCCAGTAAACACCGATCCTCCATCAGATATAATCTTTTTAGGCACGCCATGCAGCCTCACAATCTCACTAATGACAATTCTTGCTATGTTAGGTGCTTGATATGTCATACGCATAGGAATAAAGTGAGAACTCTTCATCAGAGTGTCTACTACTACAAAAATCGAGTCATGTCTCCTTGCCGTCAGTGGCAATCCAACAATAAAATCCATCGAAATAACGTCCCATTTTGATTCTGGAATGTCATTTGGTTGAAGTAATCCTGCCGAGTGTCTATGTTCAGACTTTACCTACTGACACTCTAGACATCTAGCCACAAAGTTGACTATGTCGACCTTCATTCCCTTCCAGAAGAATAAGGCTTTAAGGTCTACCCTCATCTTCGCGACTCCTGGGTGAGCCATGTAAACTGATCTATGAGCCTTGCTCAGGATCAACATCCTCAACTTGTCATTTGGCAGTACATAAATCCAACCTCTAAACCTCAATAACCTGTCACTATCAAAAGAAAATCCCTCATATCGTGGTACCATCATTGTATTTTGTCTGACAAAATCCTTGACTTCTTTGTATCAGTCATTGTCACGCTATAAAGTGAGAATCTTCTCATGTAGATTCGTTTGAAGAGGCAACACCGAAAAGATGCGCAGTCTACAACTCAAAGAATCATCCACTCGATTCACTGTTCCCTTTATGTAAGTAATCTCAAAGTCGTACACACTAAGAAATTCCAACCAACGTCGTTGTCATGCGTTCAGGTCGCTTTGCGTGAAAATGTGTTGTAGTCCAAAATGATCAATCTTTAATTAAAAATTTCATCTAAGAAGGTAGTGTCTCCAAACCTTCAAGGCATACATGATGGCTAATAACTCCAAATCATGTGTCGCGTAGTTTTCCTCATGCCTTCTCAGTTTCCTCGAAATGTAAGCAATCACTTGTCCGTCTTGCATCAAGACTCCGCCTAAACCTTCCTTGGATGCGTCTGTGCATACCAAGAAGTCCGTGTCCATGTTGGGGACTTTTAGTATCAGCACTGTGGTCAACAACTCCTTAACCCTTCGAAATGCTTCTGCGCATTTCTCGGTCCAAACAAACTTCTTGTTTTTCTTCCGCAATTCCGTGATCGGATTTGCTATCTTCAAAAAACCCTCGACAAACCGTCGATAGTATCTGGCTAAACCCATAAAACTATGCACTTCTGTGACATTCATTGGCAAAGGCCATTCCATAATAGCCTCAACCTTGGCTGGATCCACGACGATACCTTTACCGAAGATGACATGACCTAAGTAGTGAATCCTCAATTGATAAAAATAACATTTGTACAACTTCCCATACAATTTGTGCTCTCGTAGACACTGTAGTACCAAGCGCAAGTGCTCGTCATGTTCCTCCGTTGTCCGAGAGTAGATCAAGATATCATCAATGAATACTTGGACGAACTTGTACAAGTACTTGCGGAACACCCCGTTCATGAAACTCATAAATACCCCTGGGGCATTTATCAATCCAAACGGTAAAACAGTAAACTCGTAATGTCCAAATCTCGTCTTAAAGGTGGTCTTAGGGATGTCATCCTCCTTGATCCATAACTGGTGATACCCAGATCGCAAATCGATCTTGGAGAACACAGTCGCACCCTTCATTTGATAGAACAGATCATCAATTCTTGGTAAGGGATACTAATTCTTGATCATAGCCTTGTTCAGTTAACGATGGTCAATGCAAAGCCTCCATGAGCCGTCCTTCTTTCGTATGAAAATAACCGGTGCACCCCACGGTGAAACACTAGGACGTATCATTCCCAGGTCCAGGAACTCCTTCAGTTGCATTTTCAACTCTTGCAACTCTGGGGTTGACATCCGATAAGGTGCTCTTGCTATCGGTTCGGTCCCCGGTTTCAAGTCTATAGTAAACTCCAATTCCCTTTCCAATGACATTCCAGGAAACTCCTCAAGAAATACATCCGCAAACTCCTTCACCACCGGAAGGTGTTCTAGACCTTCTACTACTCCCTTTTCATTTAGCGCGATGATTGCATAAAGTTTTCACCCCTTGCGCATACTCTTCCGCAACTGTAAGGAAGAGACGAACCTCAGGGATACTCCCTGGTTCCATCCTACTATCACATGTCTCTGTCCTTCATCATCAACCAAGCTCAATTGTTTCATCTTATAGTTGAGTATCGCCTCATGCGATTCCAATCAATCCATACCGATCATGAAGTCATAAGATCCTAAGATCGTGACGTACAATTCGACCCTCATGACAAACTCTCCCAGGTTAAGGGAATAGCCCGTAACCTTTCCTCCAACCTTCTGTTTGGCTCCTGAAGCCATCTCTACAAAGCTAAACTCATCCTGTTCGACTGCTTTTAACTTAATCCTTTTTAGCGCCGCACCAGAAATGAAACTCTTAGTAGCACCTGGGTCTATCAAAATACTAAGGGTCTGGTCAACAACAATACCTGTCATCTCGAGCACAGTCGAATTGTTCTCTGCCTGGTGGTTATTCACTGCCACATGAATCTGATGGGCCATGCCCATATCTCCCACTGTAGTGGGTCCGACTGATCCGGACGCTCTGGTCCTCTCCACAGGACAGTCGCGCTAGTAGTGTGGCTCCCCACACGTCCAACACCCCTTCTTTGGCCCAGTAGTCCTAGTGCCCAAAGTAGAAGATGATGGCCCACCAGACTGAAACCCTGGCCTGTTCTGCTGAACAGGCCTAAACTGTTGCTGCTGTGGGTGACACTGTTGCTGGTGCTGTGGTCCTCGATAAGGTGTTTGTTTCTGAGGCGACGGTCGTCGTGGTGTAGCAAAAGTGGATCCCCTCTGGAAGCCACGATATCCCGGCGTATGTCTCGCAGGTGTCTGTTGCTGCGACATACCAGATGAACCCTGCCCTGCTGGTCTCGCTGGAGTCCTGGTCTAACCCCCACTGATAAGCTCCTCATCTACTATGGGGGCCTTTTGGACAACGTCGTGCAAGGTTTGAGGCATCAAGATCCTAACCTTTGCACGCAGGCTACTGTTAAGGTCAAACACAAACTGGTTGACCTTGAGTTTCTCCATGTTAACGTGCGAAGCATACCAGAGCAGCTCCATAAAATGTGCCTCGTACTCGGGCACCGTACGACCTCCCTGTCATAATGCGTTGAACTCATTGAGCTGACGCTCAATGAATTCCTTAGAAAAGTACCTCTCTCGGAACCGTTCCTCGAACAGTTCCCATGACATGTCTTCAACGACCATGTTTAGCTGCGGTAGGAGCATCTTCCACCATAGAAGAGCGCTCCCCTTCAGTTGAAAGACCTCCATGCGGACCTTCATGTTGGAGGTATAATCATGAAGTGTGAAGCACATCGCCATATTATCCAACCATGCCTCAACGGCTATGCTATTTGGGGCACCAAAGAACTTGGGAAATTTAACCTTCTCGAGTTCATGGTGAATGCTACCTGTAACAGCTAGTGCGCATGGAGGAACCTCAGCGGGTACCGGTGCCCTGGATTTGTCTCTGTCCAATCGGCTGATCAGAGCCTCAGACATGCACTGAAAGGATATCATCATCCCAACCACATCGCCAACCGCTATCTGCTCCTATCCGAGAACCTGCTCACCTCCCTGGGGGTTAGACCCCTCAAGCGTGGATGCTACTAGAGGTGTCACGCCTCCTCCCCTAGCACCCCGTCCTCTTCCTCTGCGACGTCCTCTAACCATGATTTCCTACATGCACACAATCAACTCTATCAACAATAGTATAATAATATCAATCGTGACAACGGAAGCCATAGTGAATCCCAAGTCACGGGTCGAACCCACTCTGATACCATATGTAACGAACCTCCACGTTACGACAACGACTCTTTAACAGGTAATTTTTTTTTTGTGTTTAAGGTGTGTGCGTGCGCGTAGAAGTAACAGACACACTTGACTCTACATCGCCACCCGACAACCATCAAGACACAACCACGATGTTCATCACAATGAAGACTGAAGGCACACAACGAGTAACTGCAAGCAATAAACGACCATAGACACAAGGCGCACAACGCAAACATTTAACGACATACTGGGTTATGCAAAGTACGAACACATAGGGAAGAATCTATAGTAGTAGATCTTACTATTTCTGCACAGGAAAGCATGGCGTTTAATCTTAGTTCTCTGCTCCAGAGAGAGAGAAGGTCAGATAGGATCCTGGCCGACTACTCAGGCATAAACTAGTAAACTCCGTCAGGTGTGTCGCAAGAGTGGAAACCCTGCCTTTAAAGGGCCCGAGATTATTGATACGGCACTGGATTCTTTACACGAAATAATCACACATAGACATATCTCCTAAGGCTACCTGGGGGTGTCTACATCCCGCTTGACACAAGCAAACCAAGCAATAAAACTGATTCGAACTCAGTACAATAATAAATACGGAAAAACCACGACCACTACGGAAAGCGCAACACCACAGGGACCCCGTCAATGACCAACCATCCAGAACGAGGCATTAACCCCGACTCAATTAGCATTATTTACCAATCCGTTATTGCTTGTATTTTTCATCGGTTCACAAGTCACCAAGTCTACTCTAAAATAAGGTAAAAACTATTAATTGCAATTTCCCAATACCAATACATAATGATGGATTGTACTTAGATTCTAGACCTTGCATTTTTATATGTTAACCGGTTTTTGACAACATTCATCCACACTACCATAAACTGATAACAAATATCTCCTTCCAATAACCCTGCATATAAATGTCAATCACATTACCTCTTGGCCTTCCATTAAGTTAAAATATAGGAGGTAAAAAGATTAATATAAAGGAAAATAAGAATTTAATAACTACCTCAGCACCCAATCATAACCATAACATCRTTCCTACATAATGCTATAATAATGTGATATARTTAATAATGMTATAAAGTAAGGTGATATAATTAATTATAATTTACTCACTACCCTAACTCCATTTCATCACATAACTTCATTACAATGATCTTTTCTTTTCTTTTGGCAGGTAAACGTTTTTGCATAAAAAGGAGACTTCAATAGGAATTCTTGAATAACTTGATTATAAACAATGTATATAGGGTAAATTTTTAAAATTAAATAATTTATTGCCAGCACTTGATATTATTGAGAGATCTGATAACCAAGAGGTTGTCATTAAATAAACCAACCAAAAATACAAAAAGATTATGTTTATCTTTCATAAAGAAAAAGGTCAAGTTAATATTATATCATATTCTAATAATTTAAATGTTCAAGGAGGATTAGCTGGAATATGAAGTTATCAAGAAGTCATTTTTAATGAAGTGTTGTTTATCATAAAAATAATTATAAACAAAATAAATTATAATGTTTCCATACATATATATAACCTTAGCAAAACCTCTATTAACATCAATAGAGAAGCACTCATCCATTGTCATCTGAAGTGAAAACCACATGATTAAACTGAAGGAAGAATTAAATGCAGGCTGTATATATAACATCAATATGAAATGAAGATATAAATAAGTTATGCTCCAATATTTAATTTATAAAACAATTTCATGAAAATATGACAATAGGGAAACCGCCCGGGGTGTGCAGCTTCGGTACAGTGGCATTAACCTATTTAAGAATCGACAAAAATCTACCTAAAAGAATGTGAGGGCGAAGGACCAGGCCTCGAGATTAACGCTGGGCAAATGACAAGGTGCTAACACAGTACAGACAGTGGGGCGGATTTAGAGGCATCATTAAAACTTGGATAGTAAGACAGAGAATCAATCCATCCGTCATTCGAGGCGCAAATTGGAAGGGATCTCTCATGCTGCAAGATGAGGTAAAAAGAGACTGGTAAAAAGGAATATCATGAAGGTTGCCAGAATAACTCGGAAATCACAGAAGGGAGCCGGTGCTGACATAGCCTTTACACTGAATCTAGAATTTAGGGTTCTGACTGTCATGAATGCAAATGAAAAATGAATCTGAATGAAATACATACTCAACGCCAGTAAGAATGATGAGGTAGGTTAGCGATTAAGAGATGGTGCTAGTTTTAAAGGATGGCTAGCCAGATCTTTTCTTTTATATATAAAATAGCGTTGCAATTAAATACAAGAAAATCACATTTTATTAATATTAAAAACAATTGAAAGAACAACTACCAGGTCAGAATTAACCATGTCGATACCCTTTTTACTGTTCACATTACAAGATTTAAATGGCAGGGGCCCTACTTTTAACGACGAAAGGAGAGTTGTACACATAAACACCAGGGCGGAGAATGGGGTTTACACCAAGTGAAACATGCAACAACAAACTTACCAATTACGACCGTAACAGAAACACCCATTAAAATCAACACAGTCATAAATAAAAGCCGTTACAACCAACACTGTCATATTTATGCCATTAAGGGTTACAGGAGCACCGTCCATGCTCAGGAGTGGGCATGTAAAACGCAAACCGAGGTTATTCAAAATGCCATCAACACTCAGTCTGGTTTGGGGCAAACCCACACCATTCTGAAGGCAAGGACATGGGCCTCCTTCCCCAACGTCGAGAAGATTCTTAACGCAAATACAGAGACTGTGTAACCTCCACGCAGAGGTTAGATTGGGTAAGGCGCTGGGGATTGATATCGTTTCAAAACAACTTTAACACTAAAGGTGCAGGGAGTTCATTATTTCCCCTTTTTCAAATTTTAACAATGGAAGTGCAGGGACTCTAACGGGATTCAAATAAAAAAATTAAAGATCGACCCCGCAAGGATTCTAATATCCGTTGGAAATGAAATCAACTGAAAATGCAGGGATTTGATTATTCATTTTTTTTCAAAGTCAAATTAGAATATGAAGACATAGGGAGTCAAGGTTAAGCTTATCAGTTTCCAGATCAAACACGAAACATAATTACAAACGACATGCCCTTGCACCTAATTAAAAACACCCATAGTCCAATGAGAAATTTCAGAGCAATAATCAGTAAGAATTTTCACAGTCCTAAGCAGTCATAATAAAATTCACCCAGTCAAGAATGACATACTCATGCCAGAAATTAGATTTGTGAATCACTTAAACCACAACGCAGCCCTTTAAAGGCTACCATGCATGCTAGATATCACGGTGTTTGTCATTGGCAGTCAAATTATACAGCAATAAAATTACAGGGAAGAAATCAAATCCAAACATTCTACTCTACCAATAACGAGCATACCTTTTCCTTATCGACCACCTTTATTGATGTCCACACCTCGGTGGATGTCCGATCTGTTCTGCTCCTGCCTGCCGACCATCGAGACCTCACCGATACCTCCCAGCCAATCGCTAGGGGTACTCTGCTTCCCCCTTAGCTCCCCGAGCCTCAAAGGAACCACACAAATATAGAAGGTATTCCTAGCTTCCTAGCTCGCCTCCAAGGCTGAGCTACCACTATAATCCCAGCTGAGAAAATCCCAAGTCCTCACAAGCAATCAGTCCAGTCCAAATTCGGCAGCGTAATGTTCCGCTCATAACCCCTCCCCATCTTCCTCATATACCTTTCTTTTATAGAATTTTGAGACCCCCTCTTGCCCTAAATCACATTTCAATTAAGTTTTAATCAAAACCCTCTAAAAATTCTCTCTCTTACAAGCGTCACTCATCCCCCACATTTCTCCAAAATTATTTTCATTAAATTTGTTAAAAGGCTCATTTCCCTATTTTTATTAATCCCTTTTTCTTTTTTTTTTAAGCCAAAAGGTAAATGCGCTAGTTAGTCTTTTCATTTTATTTTTAAATTCATAACTTTTATACTCCCGCACGTTAAATAATTTTATTACTTATTAATTGTCTATGTTTCCTTTATTACTTAATTCCCTATTTTTATTAATCCCTTATTTTATTTAAATCCTTACTCTCTTCATTTACCCCAAGAATTTTATGAAGACCCAACTATTACTGTTTTTTTCCAAGAGAAAATTAACTCAAATTTACATAGAGTATAAATTTGTTTACAAAGCCAACAACAAGCTGTGACCGTATCAGTGCAACTCCAACATCCATGCACAGAGGCAAAACAAAGCACCACTACCCAGTACAAACAAACCCAGCACAACACGCAGGCTGTGCACAAGTGAACCAAAAAAACAAGGCAAAAAAACCCAGGAGAAAATGGCGCTGACAACAATAAGGCCCCAAGAACCCATAATGGCACTCCACGCAGGAGCCGTCGAAGCTGCCCAACGAAACTCCACCACCGCCGAACAAGACCCCTCGGAGGAAAATATTAGGGAAACAGCCCCTATTACTTAAGTGGGTTTTTGTGTGAATTTTTATTTTTATGCTAGGGCCTTTTTCTTTAAGGTTACACTAAAATTTTTACCCTACAAAAGTCTTAGGCTTAGGACTTAGATTCTGAGCTAGGCGACAATTAGTCAAGGGATCTGTTTAAGGATTTCTTAAGGTGTTAATGTCTTAGGGCCATCTAGGTTTATTTCTTCCTCATCATCAATGCGACGTGCCCTTCAGGACGCACTACGTGCTCCAAGGGTGCCACTCACCTCGTTCGTTTCTTTTGCACAACGTTCCCTTCAGGATGCACCACATGCTCCAAGGGTCCCACTCGCTTCTTGTGTTTCTTTTGCGCGACATTCCCTTCAGGATGCACCACGTGCTCCAAGGGTGCGACTCACCAACTGGAATGATTGGTAGACATCTATAACCCATAGAGTCAACACTCCACCAGGTGAACTTGTGGGAGACTAAGGGCTCTAAGGAATAAGGCCCCCGCCTTATTACATGCCCCTTAGGATCATCGTGAGCAACTGTCGCAGTCTTCCCTCGCGACATCATGGATCCTCTCGAACTAGGTAATCGTTAACCTACAGTTTCAACCGCGACAGGAGTGCTAGTAGGCTATGGCAGGGTTGTTG
This sequence comes from Picea mariana, assembly GCA_032191745.1. NCBI lineage: Eukaryota > Viridiplantae > Streptophyta > Pinopsida > Pinales > Pinaceae > Picea > Picea mariana. Next base: position 10,861 of record JASDQU010187989.1, read on the forward strand.
TCCACGCCTCTCCCTCAACCTCTCTGGAAATCGTGTGTGGCCCCTTTACTCCATATGTGAGTCTGGTCGGAAAGCTATCG
>JASDQU010187990.1:0-19690 GCA_032191745.1 Picea mariana
TCCTCATCATGAATTTCATGGGATGTATTTTCACTTTCAGGGGTCTTCTATGTTACGAAATTTTTCAATACTTCCATGATCTCCCCTTTTAAACCCTCCATCATCTCTTGTAGTTCATATTTTGTTACTATCTTCTTTTGTAAATCATTTATGTCCCTACGCATTTATTCAACTTCATCAAGAGTCCAAGTAGGATTTTCTAGAGGCTTATTTAGTGTATAAGTTCCCTTTTTGAGTGGCATGTTGGCCAAGTATCACTTTTGAACCTTGATTTTGAGGTGGTTTTTCTAGAAAATGTTTCTTCTATTGTATCTCCCAAGTTTCATCCCTTCTGGGTATGAAAATTTCCTTTATGTATTTCTCTGATATTTCTTCTCTACAATTCCATAGGTCTGATCAAAAATTTATGGGCCAAGTGGAATTTACGGTAACTTCTCCACAACTTGTTGATGTTTGTCCTTTCCATGAAATCTCACTTGTATAGCATGCCCCGCACAAAATAATTGATATAAAATCCTTCAACTAGCACCAGAAATACTACAGACTGTGTAAGATCCAATGCAACAAGTCCCACTCAATTTGGATACTCTAGGAAGAAGTTATGATTATTTTACCTGGAACACCTTCTTGAGACTAGTCAATAGGACTAGTCAGATACCCTATCTTACACAGGGTGTATATACAAATTTAAGATGATCCAAAAGCTGAAATTTTTACCATAGATACCTTATTAATTTTTGTGAATAGACTCTAGTGTTCAGGGTCTGAAACATTACAGAAAATGTTTTATAGCGAAAATTCTGCAATGACTCGGTTCAGGATGATTGCAGAACTCTATCTTGTACAAGTTGTATCTATGAAAGTATAATGCCTCAGGAGCTGAATTTTCAACCCAATGTACCTTGATCCATATACTACATATCCTCAAAGTCCTTCCTTCTAAAACGTTGTAGAAAAAAAATTATAGAAACAATTCCAAGTTGTCTCAGATGTAGCAGCGAAACCCCAAGACCTTGAGCTCTGATACCATATGTTAAGAACCAAATATTAATATAGCATAGAAAAACCTTATAAAAAGTACTCAATCCCTTGAAAAAAATATAATTTCAGATAATAAGCCTCTTTGAGGGGGAACCTCCTTTTACCCCACTTAAATGTTCAAGTACAAGATGATTCAAAATGAAAATGTATCCTTGGTATATATAGGAGACTAGGAGGTATAATTACAACTAATGGCCTAAATCTGACATAAATAAAATAACATTACTAATATAATATGCCTCAATTAAGGGGTAATGAGCCAATATTAGGGCTTAACATTGGTTCATTCATGATATCATGAGCCACCATGATATCCATGACACATCCACATGAACATGGAACTCCTTCTTCCAATATAGGAATGTTAAAATCGGTGCATTCACTAGTTTTTTCTTTAGTGTATCCAAGCCCCTTTGATAGTCCTCATTCCACTAGAACTTAGCTTCCTTTTCTAAAAACTTCTCCATACATGTTGTAATGTGCACATAACCCTTAATGAATTTCCTGTAATATCATGTATGACCCAAGGTTTCTCTCAGCTATTTAATTGAGGTGGGTGGTTGTATGTCCAAAATCTCTTCAATCTTGGAAGGATCCACTAATAAGCTCTTCTTACATACGACATGGCCCAACAAAATGACAAAAGGCATGTAGAAAATATATTTCTTTAAATTTAATGAAATCTGACATTGTCTACATCTATCCAACATTAACCTGAGTACTTCTATGTGATCCTTTAGTATATTAAAATCAATCCAATCATCTAAGTACACTTCAAGGAACTTATGAATAAATACCTTAAAAGCTACTACAACTATGCTTGAGAAAACTACAGGTGCATTGTTCAACCAAAAAGGCATCACTATGTATTGATAACTTCCCCACTTTGTTGCAAAAGTATTTTTATACATATTCTCCTATGCAATCTTTATCTGATGGACCAGGATGGTACCCTAAGAATCCATCTATGAAAGAATATGTCTCCTTCCCTCCTACATTCTCTAGCACTTCATATGTAAATGGTGTTGGAAATGGATAATGTAGACATGCATCATTTAGCTTCCTTGGGTCTACACAAATCCTGATTGTTTTATTATCCTCTACCACCATCAGACTTATACATTCTATTTCCACAACTGGTTCAATCATCCCTGCTTCCAAAATTTGGTCTATCTCTTCTTTTACCTTCTCTTTATTTCTCAGATTTACTTGTAAGGTCTATGTTGCATTGAATTAGCATATTGTTTCAAACGAATCTTAATCTCGCATAATTACCCAGTTATTCCCTTCATCTCTAAGAATGTTGTTGGGAATAGATCGTGAAACTTGCATAATAAATCTACAATCTTCTCCACAGTTTCATCATTCCAATAATCTCCTATATGTGCAAAATTTGGATTCTTTGTCGTCCCAATGTTTACCTTTCGCATCTTTATTGGTTGTGCATATGCATCAAATTAATGCTCTAGTCCTTCTACTGTGCTTCCCCACTCATTTTTTGTTACTTTTGCATTCCTTGGATCTTCCTCATCGTGCTCTTCTTTAGAAACATTGTAACAGTCTAGTAATTAATGGATAGTCATAGAAGCTCTATGCGTAGTACACACAAGTACCACCTCCATCGTCCCTTTTTATAGAAATATATTGGTTCGAATGACCTACAACACTGCATCTAGTAATGAAAATTCATGTTCAAAAGCAATTGTTACTTAAAACCTTTGAATCAACTCATCCCAGTTTACTATTTCTCTACCCAATTTCCACTCCAAGCACTAGTACTTCATAATTGTATCTAGTGTATGTATAAACCTATGTGTCCATTCCTTCTTTGGTATCAACCCCCATATGTTTCTGCACTTCACAATATGGTGTGTTGAGTCACTTATCCCTATATACTTCTATGCAATATTCTCCACCTCATTACCAATTCTCACTTGCATTAGTCTTCTACACTACGGCCAATATTCCATTCCCTCTTTTTTGGCAACCCACCATCTGGCTTGAGTAGCTTTCAAGACAACATATAGTGCCAATTATTTTTTTTGGATAACTGCAACTCAAACGGATTTACAAAAAATGTTATATCATTCAATTCATCATACCTAGGTGGATCACATAACTTTATTCCAATCCAGCGTAATGATCAAGTCATGCGGGAACATCATCTAGTTGATACTTCATGCATCCTCTACTAACAATGTTCAATACCTTCCTCTGAATCTGACACACATGATATAATACTTCTCCAACATAGCATACCATATGTAGTGGGGTTAACATAATCATCCATCCACATTGTCATATTATACAAGTTGTTAGCTGTGTTTCCTCTTTCTGGCACTATATACCTGTTTCCTTCTGTCGAATCTAATGGTGCAGTAACCTTCAAATCTCTTATGTCAAATATAATCTCCCTCCTCTTAAGATTAATGATCGCATGATTATCAAAGGTCCATTATATCCCCATTAGTGATGGATATGGATGACTATCATCTATGATATCGATAACTTCAAAATATACTACATTGCGCACTACATCTATATTCATAGGTACCCCTCTCAGTTTCCCAATGGTTACTATTTTGTGATGGTTCTCCAACCTTAACTGAACAGGAGAGAAAATCAACTTGGGTTTCCCCATAATTTCTCAGTTCTTCTTTGGTAACACATTTACATCTAAAACCAAGTCTAAGATCATGTTATCCACATCATGTTCCCCAATCTGTGCACTTAATCCAAATTCTTCGTTGATCCTCGTTTTTCGCAGTAACGAATTCACTACACTCTCTGCGATAGGAATTTCCCTTTCTTGTGTGCAATGATAAATCATTTCACATAATACATTTAGCACAATTTTATCCTTCATCAATTCTATGCAACGTCTTAGAAACTCTCTTAGAGTAATTACTTTCCCAAGCATCTTCTTTGGCATAGCCTGATCACATACATGAGGTGTAGATGATGTTGATTCTACCCAATATAGTCTTAGTATCTCTTTTCTGGTCCTATGATACGTCTCCTTTTCTTGTTGCAGGTCAAATTTTGGCATAGGTCCTATCGATTTCCTTACCCATTGCCCAGTCTGCTTCACTCCATTTTTCACATCAACCCCTATTCTATATCCTCTGCACGTAACAACTTCCATTCTAAGTACTTCATTGTATTTATCGATTGATATCTTCTATAGATTCATTTTTGGGTTTTGGTTATAATTCCCTCTTTCCTTTCACTATGCGAGTAGTTGAGGACATTATTCTATCACATGGTCTAATTCTCTACAATATGTGCAGTTTTTGCATGGATTTAGGTAGTCACGAGCTAAGTGTCTTGATTGGTTGCAATTATAACACATTATTGGTCCTCTACCTCCACTTCCTCAACCTCTACCAAATCCTACTTATTTTCATGTATTAAATATTATTTCATTGTTATACTATGGACCACCTCCTTCTATCGTAGCATTCTCCTTCTAGATCCTATACATATATGAAGTGAACTCCCTCATCAAATTTTATGTGCAACAATCCTTCTCCTTATGTCCGATTGACTTGAAAAAGTTGCAAAATAGGTTCCTCGGGGTACTCTAATATTTCTTTAATAATGGAAACTCAATTGGATGATGTCCCCCTTTCTTACATATTTCACAGTAGCCCCCTCTTAGTAATTGATTTGGTGACTGCGCAAATGTTGGGCATTTTTCCTTGTGGTGGCCTTCAGTCCTACATTTGGTACACCAAACTTGTTCTCGCTTCTCCTTCCCTTTTGTAAGTTATTCCAATTGAATTGTCAAGGAATCTAATTGTGTATGTACCTGTGCTATCCCTCCACTATCTCCTATAAGATATGCTTCCATCTTCATTACAATTTCCAAAGATTTAGGTTGTGACACAACCTTTTGTTAAATCAACAACCTGCAAATATGTGGTAGAACTCTTGCGATAAACCATTCTTGATGTTGTTGATCAGGGATTTGGAATGTCATTCTACCCATCAAATCCATAAACCTTTGATCATAGTCCCAAACTGAATCATTCTACACCTATTTGATGTCCTTCAACTCCATGATGTACAGTGACTCAGATTTTGTATTCTTGAACTCTTTCAACAATGCATGTCTAATCTCTTATAACATCGTTGCTTTTCCTATAGGTGTAGTACTCTGTAGTTTCATGTACTAGAATAATGCACAACCCCTAAATTTTTTTTCCAACTGCACAATATTTATAGAAACATCTTTGACATTCTTCACAACCCAATTTGTTTCACATATGAATAGATGTTGTTCTGGGACCTTCGACCCAACTCCCTAGAAATATGGTATTTTAAGTGTGTTGTCTAACCTTGCCATGTTGTTTTGTGTTGTACCTCCACTTGGCGATGTTAGTTGACTATGACTCGGTGCACTTCTTCTACTGCTTTGGCTACCACTACTCTTTCCTCCCTTACTAACTACAAGTCCTTTTGACAAATCCTCAAGTGTGATTTCAGATCTAGGTGATGCACACGGGGTCGTGGAGTCAACATATGATGTAGTCTGAGTAGGACTTACTGGTTCTTCTATTATAGGAATGCACTAAGAATTATATTCCTCTCCTTTTATGTAAGGTATTTATATGATCTGGACTATTGTGCAGGGTTCTCTTCCCTTAGGCTCACTGCACGAATCTCCTTCTAAACCCTATTCTTCCACCTCTTATACCTTTTTCCACTATGCAATATTCCAAACTCGTATTCCTTTTATGATACACCTTCTTCATTTCTATGCAACCTCAGTCCCTCCCTTCCTTCTTCATTTATTTCTTCATCCTTTCCTACCTTCATACTATTCTCTTCTCATCTCCTCATTCCCCTATGTGCATGAATCCCCTTAGCAATCATAATCCATTTAAATCACATTCTTATCGCACAAAAATATATTTATCCAAGTACCCAACAATTTCATAAACCTTCCACGAGGATCCTTGAAGAAATCCCTCTCTGTAACACTATATGATTGGGTACAATCCACTGCAAATTTTGTAATATGAACTCCCAATATACTATCCAACAAAAAATAAACTACACAAGAACTCTTATTACTTATAGAATTCAACTTCCTTACCAACTCAGGAGTCCAATACCTTGATGCTATAGTTTTATACCTTCTAGTATTCTCCACCAGTCAAAATAATCACAAATTCTATAAAGAAAATATCATGCAAATGTGTGTACACATACATTCTCATCCTTTTCTCGTCGTTCATATGAGGGTTTCTATTTTATTTTCAACAAAATTCTCATTCCTTCCCCTCTATCCATTCTAATATATCTTTCTTAGTCGACCACTAAAACATTCCCTCAATCATAGATTCTGGGTCCCGGAAATGAAACCATTTGTTGGCGTGTGGTTGTAATATCCTAGGTTCAAATTATCCAACCAACAAAACCCTTCATATACTGACCCTTTTGAAATCACCTACATGGAAGTGAAGTCTCACTCGAGGCATCTATTGGGGCTGCAGGAGCCAAGTTTCTTCAGTAGTGAGGGAATGGAGGATATCTATCATTTTCATTCTTACTTATCTACTTTGTGCACATTATCTGGTGTTGATTACTCCTTGGTTACTTAGTAATTTATTTTATATAGTACCATCATGATGCATATTGCAACATAAACTATTCACCATAACATCCATAATGAATGTGAAATGATCATATAGTAATGGATCTAACTCTAGTTATGCATAAAAAGAACATTCATGATCAATCATATAAAAAAAAAAGAAGACACATTAATTGGCATGGTTCACCCATCTTTGGGTGACACCCATAACAACTGGATCTTTTATTATGCTTATGTAATCATTCCAGGATTGTGCACTTCACTTACAATAGATATATCATGACATTATTCTCCATTCTTCCTATCCGCTATGCAGTGCACGCTTCTCATTGAAACTCTCCCTAAACCTTCAGAGATATACTCTCTCTCATCCTCATTATATTCTCTCAACAACAAAAACTTCAGTTGTAACCAACTCAACATCCGATTCTACCCAACCCATTGCATATTTATACATGGAATCAAGGGATCAAAACCCTACTTGTTTATTCCCAAAACCCAATTACAACTGATTATAACTTATTACAACTCATGTTGACTTGTTGTTTGGGTGTGATTTTCCTATATTTAGCCTTCATGTTGCTTTTTCATTCATGACTGTTGTTCTTCCTTCTTTTGGGTGTCTTTCTTCTTTTGCATGTTGAACTATTATCCTTCCTTTTTGACTGATTTATCTTCCTGTTTTATTATCTTACTTTTCACTTCCAAGTGAGATTTTACCACGCAACTCAATACAGGATGTGCCTTTACTATTCACTCTGATCCTGCCTTCTCTTCCTTATCTTGATGCACATCTCTTCCATACTTAGGATTTTACTCAAAACTGTATCCAAAATTCCAATCAAACACCAGGGTTGAGTGGTATTCTATGTTGTGTGATGTTGGTATCGTAGATATTTAGGTCCTCATACTTCCAAGCAAACACATCTGTTGAAGAAGGAATTTTTGGGAGTAAGTGTAGAAAGAAAGGTAGAGTGGGACAAAGGGAACAACGTCCACCGGAAAAGAAGGAATAATAACATCATAAAGGGCAAAGGAAGCAGCGCATGACAGGATTTACGAAAATCTGACGCATATGTGGAAAAACCTAGACATGTTAGGATAGGATTTTTGAGTCATATTCTTATTGTTTAACCTAATTCTATAGTATAAATATAAGATGTATGAGAGAGGTTGAGTTATCTAGGTCTTTGTCTTTGATTTTATTTTTTTGGTGCAAAGAACTTGTTTTGGAGTCCTTTTTGAGTCTGAATCTTTATTGAGAGTTGTGGAGCTCATATGGAGTCAATATGGAGATGTATCTAAGGATCAGGTCGCAATATGTGGAGCTTGGTGCAATGTTGGTCCACCTCACTACATGCTACTAGTCTATGATGTAAAACACGCAGTGCCATTTTGATGATGAAGAAGAAATAACAATAATATATTTTTGGATGTAGCCTAGGGGGGTGAACCATTGTAAAAACCTTGTGTTACAAATGTGTTTGAATGATTTTGTTATTTCTTCAATTATGGTTAAATGGTTAGATGAACAAATGGTTTAAATTACAATGTGCACTATAAATATGTATGCAGAGTGAATATTATGAATGAATGAAATAGTAGATTTGTCGAATGGTCTGATAGAATGTATGGCTTAGTAGAAATAGAAGTAATAAAAAAAACCCCAATCCTTTCCATGACTACAGATACTTGCATCCTATAGTCACCCATAAACCATCTTGGGTGAGACTGGGTTGTGCACTCTATGCACGGTATAGCCCTCTGGTTTACCAGAAGGGCCAATGGTGAAAAGGGTTTTGTTAGAGAACTAAGGTAGAAATCATGTCAACCCACACTTTTGACATGCATTGTGCACTTTTTCCATGGTGTAGACTTCTAGTTTACCAGAATGGTCGATGGTGAGAAAGGGGTTTTCCTAAGAAGATGCAATGGTAGAAAGGGATGTCCATGCCATGGAATCCTATGAAGAAATATATTGAAAGATGGTTGGAGACAAAGTAGTTGGAGTTACTGCAGAAAGATAATAAGGGTTTCTGGTACACACTGCACCAATACATGTAGAGCTATGTGTTTACTAATTTACATGAAGCATATTTACGTTATTTTCCAAATATATTACAGGTGTGGATATTGAGGTTGAAATATAACCATCTCACTAATCAGATCAATCTAGTAGAGTGGACTACTACAAATATTGCATGATTGAAAGGGTTGATAACAAATTCACACACGTAGTATTATTTTGGTTAGATAGTATTACTGTGGGGTTTATCATTTAGTTTGTAGTAGATACAAGGAATTCATATACTATTGGAGAGAAGTATTTCTTGAAGGGACCCAAAGGGAGGTACATTAGGTCTCTTTACACGTCGATCAACATCTTATTACATGATAAAGGTGTGATGACCATGGAATCAAAAATATATATCACTATGTGCGTATGGGGGAGTTGGAGAAAGCACTAAGGAAGATATGATAAATGGAGAAGGCTATAGAGAGTAGACAGAAGAAGAAAGCAATGGACCCCATCATGATGGATGATGAACTTACCATAGAAATCATAAGGAGTATAGGTGTGATGTGTAGTGGATAACTCTACTGGTATAGGATGAATAACAAAAGGAGGGTAGTAGCCAAGCGAGAGGGATTGGACAATGATGAGGAAGAGGTAGAGGATATTCGCACCATAGGAAATATTGAGGATATCTTGTGCACCACATATGAGAGGAAAACTAGAGGCCATGGGTCTAGAATAGATGAAGGTTCTCCATTCCAGATCCAAATTAGTGTGGAACCCAGAACCCCATGTGTGACTAAGACAAATGAAGAAGAAAAAACAGGCTTCTTTTTCTGAAGATGGATCCTAATATGGATATGAAACGTCGACAATCTAATGACAACACTGTGGTTTTTTGAACACTTCTGAAAACAACCCTCACCAAAAAACTATCATCAAAAAGAAAAAAAATGAGTTAACCAACAAGTGATTAGGGGTATAAGATTTTTTCAAGACGTCGGTCCAATAACAGAAGGGTAAGTTTAGCAAGTAGCAGTCAAGTATCTACACTGCACAGAGGTGGTAGTTCAATAAATTTCACAATGGCATGAAAATATCCAACTATTAGGTTACCAAAGTTCCAAGGGGATAGGTCAGATGATCCATAAAAGAATTTGTTCATCTGTGAGAAGATATGGGAAACAAAACAGATTATAGATGAGGATACAAAGGTTGTGTAGTTGGAAATCACATTTAGGGACCACACATTAGACTGATACATGGGTCTCTCAACAAATAATCCAATGGGAACACCTACGAATGTAGCATATGTGAAGATGCAGTTAATAAATGAATTTCAAAACGCAAGTTCAAAAGACAAATTTATGAATGAAATGATAGAGATGAAGAAGAAACCAAGAGAATCAGTCTAGGAAGTAGACTAGAAGTTAAAGAGGCTAAAAGGTAAGTTAAAGTATATTATTATTGATTCACATCATAGAAATTTGTTTTTTAATTCTCTATTTCCACACTTGAAGTATACTTAGAGACAACATAAATTCCAAAGTCAGGGTGAGGCTCTGCAAGCAGCCTTACAACAAGAGGAAAACTAATACAATCATACATATGTAGATGTGGAAGATTTAAAACAAGATTTGAAAAACTTAACATTCCAATTGAATCATAACAAAGGAAAGGAGAAAATAAAAGATGTTTGGTGTACAATGTGCAGGACATAAAGTCATCATAATAATGATTTTCCATTATTTGGGCAGTATATTAATGGAGTATGTGTGCCAAAACATTTATCTTCAGGAGGAACATGGTGTGATATTTTCAAAACATGTGGGCATGATCCTTATCATTTCCCCCTGATGTAGAAGTACAATATAGTACCGAAAAGTGCATTTTGTAACTTTTGTAAGTCAGTTGAACATGAAGACAAGGAATGTAGAAACCTAGAGATGATGAAATAAAAGATTGCATATACATACATGGTGCAGGTTGAACATGTGATAGGACAACCTTCCCAAAAACTGCAGTATAAAAACGTGCAACAAAAATCATTTAATGTCGTGCAACAATTTGCATCACAACCATAGTATAATGAAAAACATTTTCAAGGGTAAAAATAGTATAATCCTACACAACAGTGTTGTTGGCCCTTTGTTATGGATTAAGGAAGAAAGTGAAGAAAACGGAAGATAAAAGATGAAGTATGAACTGCACGAAAGACATAGTGACTGAGAATGGGTCGAAGTGGCCAAAGGAGCAGAAAAGTAGGAGCGAAGTAAGGTATAACAAGCCATTGGACAAGAGGATCGAGCAGGAAATATCAACAAGGAGGATGGATCATGGACAACTCAGCGAGTGGAAGAAGCCACCAATGGATGCATTGGAGCACCTCATGGGAAACAAGTAAAGGAAGGTTGGCAAAGCCCTAAAAACGTGGGTCAAAGTGGACCTAGGGTTGCAGACACATAGGGTTTTGGCAGTTAGGGTTTTGACACCTAGGTTTACACCTAATGTTGTCTGAGAATCATTGTAATGTATAAATAAAGGTCTAGAGGACCTGGGATGGGTTGGTTATGAGTTCGTTATTGGCTAGAGTTGTGTTGCGATATCTAGTGGTTGTTGTTGTGTGAGAGAGAAGTGATGTGTGTGAGAGAACTCTGGTATTGTAATATATTTAGCTGGGTGCAAAAATCAACCCTACAACTGGGTGCACAGGGAGGGGAGAGAATAAGAGAAAGAGAGAGATATCTGCAGGCTAAGTGCACAGATAGAACTATATGTTTTCATATAATATCCAGAAACGTAGTTCTGTGGACGTATCCATGTGTTTGATGTTGTGTCTCTGTGTTTGATGTTGTGTTCTTTGCTTTTGTTATTCTGTGTTTTGTTATTGTGTTAGATCTAGAATATAACTGTGCAAAGTAGGTTAGATTTTGATAAAGCATAACTAGATATTTGTGTGTTGTTCTTTTGGATCCACTTTCATTTCCTCTGGTTGTAGACACCTGTGTCCTACAACCCCCTATTGCTACTTCAGGTGAGACTGTATATGCTTCACAGGTTTTGCTGAAAGAGCCAGTAGTTAGGGCTTGTTGGTGTAATGTTAGAGTTGAAACCTGGGTCTGCCCCTGTGCCAAAAAATGGTTTTGTTGCCAGGACCAAGATCTCCTTGAGGGAATGTCAAGTTGGTTTCCATCGAAGACAGAGATTCAGAATTGGATAGAAGAATAAGAAAAGGACTTCGCTGAAGCTCAAAACAAGAACCCTAATATGAGTACGGAAGACTGGTTAGGAAGGTATATCTTTACTGATATACACGAGATTTTATTTCGAGGAATTGATAAGGATCTATACGAGCTAGATTAGCAGATGCCCAATTTGAAATCAAATATAGACCTCCAGTATTTTGGACATCAACGTTGATCAAGAAGGTTAAGAGAGTTGATAACGTTGTGTCAAGAGCAGTAGATCACTGGTTTGATAGTACTATTGGAGGGTACATTATTGATTTTGATATTGATAGAGTCGAGTCATATAGACAAGAAGAGAGATATTTATTTAAGGGACCAAGAGGAATGTTTTTACACTTTTTGAAGTTAAAGATCAAGATTTTATTGCATGAGAAGAACATATTGAAGATACAGTAGTTGGTCAGATTGAAAAGCTAATGTTCAAAAACTCAGACATCGACAACAACACATAGGTTGGAAATACGCGTAGTGGGAGAGCCTTCATAGAGGTTCCTCTAGTAGACCTGTTTGAGAAGAACCATGAACCACTAGCACAGGATGAAGGGTTCTACAATGGAGAATAGGAAGATTTATTGAACGAGGAACATTTAGGGTCCGTTTTGGCAGGAGAAGAAAAGACTGAAGAACCTCGCCAAAAAGAATCAGAAACTTTAGGAACTATGCCAATTGTCGAAGCAAGTCCTATCACTCCTCCTATTCTTTTAGCAGCATCAAGTAACCAGAGTAGACAGAATTATCAGAGCACTTAGAGCACTGTTACCAGCAGTTCAGTACATACTCAGTTAGGAAACCTAGAAAGATCTATGTCATATGAAATGAGTCTACCTATCTTTAGGGGAGATGGATCTAAAGATCCTGATCAACATTGGTTCTTATGCGAGGCTGTATGGAGTATTAATAAAGTTAATGATGAAGAAGTTAAGAGAGATTAGTTCAATAATACCCTAAGACACTGTGCACTGTGATGGTACATGAAGTTTGTTGAAGGAGTTGCACAACCTAAACCGTTGAATGATATCAAAACTGCGCTGAGTGTAGAATTCAAGAAACCCAATTCGGAGTCACAATTCATTACAGAACTGAAAGAAATTAAGAAGAGAGTAGTTGAACCCATTTGGGATTTTGATTAGAGGTTTAAGACCTTGACAGGATGATTAAGTTTTCATATCCCAGACGAGTAGAACAAGGAATGGTTCATTGCTACCCTCCTACCACACATTAGAGTTCCTCTGATGTAGAAGAAGGTTTCTTCGTAGGCTGAGGCATTGGAGATCACCATGAAGCTAGAGTCATCCCCTATGGGAGAATCCAACTTAGGTATGAATCAAATTTTGAGTCAGCTAAATAGATTATCTTTGCAGGTCAAAGATATGAAGAAAGACAAGGGAAAATATAAAAGAGAATACATCTGGTGTATCATATGCAAATCAGAAGGCCATGACAAGGAGCATTGTCCCCTATTTCATGAATACTTGGCCTCTAGAGATCTGATCCCTCTGAATTAGGTTATTCTACTCTAGTGAGAGGTATGTAGAAATAGACAACACCCTCGTGAATTCTATTACATGCAAAAATATGTCCAAAAACCTACCAATATTTACTACACATTCTATAAATCCGTGGGGCATGATGAGAAAGATTGTAGGGATTATGATCTCTTTCATGAAAGGTCAATAGATACATATAGGATTCAAGGAGAGATGCAACAGGAGGGAAATAATATGCATTTTAATTCCCCTGGAAGAGGAAACTTCAACTCTTGCGGTGGATTCAGAGGAGGAGGCATGGGTTGAGGTCGAGGTCAGATCATTTGTTATAATAGCACATAGCCAGGACACTTGGCAAGGGACTTCTAGAACCCTTGTACTACTTCCATCTGCTGCAACTGATTTGAATATGTTATTGAAGATTGTCCCATGATGTTATACAAATTCCAGGAGAGACGAGGAGAAAACCAACAAGTACAACTAATCTCAGAAGAACCTCGCGGAGATTATCCCAGAGTCGTTGTTATCACTAGGGGAGGCATTGTTACAGGAGAATACAAAGTGACCCCAAGAAATACTGCAGTAGAATCAAGGGTCAGAAGAGTTGCAGAGAAGGCACAAGTGTTTGATCCAAGGAAAGAAAAGAAGACATTCGAAGAGGCAAGAAAATAATTTGGAAGAGATCAGGATTCTTCATCAAAGACACAACCAAAATTGAGATAATGTTGAATGTGTTGGCATAGGGGCAGACCTAGGGTTCAACGCCCAAGAGCACACCAACAAATCCCTAACTACCAACCCTTTTGGCAACACCTGCGAAGAACATGAAGTCTCACCTGAGGTAGAGGCAGGGGTGGTTGCAGGACTCAGGTGTCTGCAACCTTAGCTGGTACACAGATCTGTGGTTATCTTTTTTACAGTGCACTTAGCATCAATTATTCCTTAACATACATTCATTAATATACTTCAAAAAAGTCACAAAGCATCATAGTGAATATGTATACTAAGAATGATTCAGTACTTATCTACAGAAATATATGTTAGATTCAACTGATCAAGCACTAAGCATCTCATATATCAGATCTACTGTTCACTCATTCATCAACAACACAGAGCACAACTAGATATACTTAATCACATCAAGCACTTAGCCAAGAAACAGATAAATATATAAGAGAGAAGCACAAGCCATTATACACACAGCTACCATGGTTCACCCCTACCCTGGGGCTATGTCCACAAGATATTCTTTATATTATCCTGGTCAAGCAGTTACAGCACAGAACTTCAATGACCCTTACTTCGCATAGGACAGAAGGTCTTCACATCTTGCTAAATCCCTCTTCCTTGCACTAAGAAACGACCTCCTCTTATTTCTTACATTGCCTATCTATTTATTGATTAAAAAATGGTCCTAAATGTCGATAAACCCACAGGCCGACATCCCTTTCCCATTACATCAACCCAAAACCCTAAAATGGACCTAAAAATAGGTCTTGCTTCCTTAATTTCCACTTCGCGTTCCATTTTTGGCAAGCTGTTGTAGTCCCCAAAAGTAGTCAAGTATGACCAAGTACTCTTCAAAACTTGGTCAAGGGCCAACAGGCCCCCAACACTCACCTATGACTCATCCCGAGTCACTCAGGTCTGGCCAATTTTGCTTCGAACGCCTCAAGCTTGGCTTGAGTGGCTTCGACCTACTGCATTGCGATAGTCTCTTGTTCAGTAAATTTCTAGATTACTGTGTCATTGAGTGGTCCTTCCAGGCACTTTTTTGCAGTGATGGCATCTTGTTCGAGTTCAACTCCCTGACTCTCAAGTTCGGAGAATAGTTGACATGCCTTCTCTTGGAGTGGTTGCAGTCACTGAGAAACATCCATTACTTTACTTTGTAGTGTGTGTACTTGTTGTTGGGTTGTGCGTTTCTTTGAGAACCTCTTCATTATTTCGACTGGGGTCACAGACTTTAGTTGTGCTTATAGCACATCTGCATGCTTCTTTTCTTCGTGGAGTTGGGCCTCCAATATCTGCAATTCTAGATTCTCTACGAGGGTTTCATAGGTCTGGGTGCTTCTGGTGCTTAGTTGCCTACATTCTGAAGCCAAAGTTTTTAATCGGTCGACTGCACTTCAAGAAGTGGCCTCTCTTAGATCTCTTATCTCTTGGGGTGTCTCAGGCATGGTGTGGATTTCTAGGTCCGTGATGCACTGTTGAAATTGCTGGATTACTTCTTCCAGCTGGGTCACCTACTGCGGAAGACGATCTTCCATCTTCACTTCTATGATTGTCACAAAGCACAGTGCCTTTTGAACTCTTTCTTTTGTTTCAAGTTGCTCTGCTGGTAACTGGTCCTTTCTCTGCTGTAACTGGGATTTTTCCTCCTCCCATTTCGCTTGTAAGTCAAGTTGCTCATGTTCTTCCTTTCTTCATTGCTCTTCCTGTGTGCTCTGTGCCTGTGCCAAAGCCTGGGTGGATTTTTCTATGTCTTCTTGAGCTCGTCGAAGGCGAGCTTAGACTTTCTCTGTGATTTGTCATAACTATGTGGGATAATTGCCTATTCCTGATTTTTCCATTGTTAATGGCATCGTAGAAATTGCTTGGCTAGATTGAAGTGCCCGCTACACTTCTTTGAATTCTCCCGTGATCCAGCGGAATAGTTCCTCCTACTTTGCCTCTTTATTTTTCGTGAGCTCTAATGAAACATCATTCAGTGGGGAAATTAGGAACTCAAAGTCATCCGGGGTAAGAATAGTCTTAAGCATGGTCCATGTGTCCTTAGTTTTATTTCTGGATGAGGGCCTCGGTGGGGTAGTTTTCCTTTTCTTGGGGGAATCTGCCTCGTCCCTAGGCAGGGTAACCTCACCTTTTCTCTGTTCAAATTATGTGCCCCCTAGTTATTCCTCATCACCTCCCTTCGCAGGTGATAGTGAAGTAGTCTTCGTTGATGTGTTGTGGATATCTTGAACTTCCACATCCTTCTTTGTCTTGTGCAGTCTTGGTGCATCTGGAATAGCTTCAGAGATATCTACATTGGACATCTCTACAAGATCTACTGCAAAAAGGATGTTTGCCAACCATTCCTTGGTAATATCCTCCAGGTCATCTTCTGTCAGCTTGTAATATGACTGGAGTTTTTGTTTGTGCTCATCTACGTGCGTCGTGATGTAAGTGAAGTGACGATCTACGCTGAATTTCATCAAAGGTCAAAACCTATGAAGAGTGTTGGGTGTAATGCATGGTGTAGATTGAATGGAATTCCTCAACTAAATGTAGTACGCATGGAAGACGACATTGAACTGCCACTATTTGTTCATGTCATTGGAGTACCATAGTGTACAGAACTTTGCAGCCAGAGGTTCGAAGGGTTTGATCTCTGGAAACATGGTTCCCTCGGGTAGTTCCCACGTGATGAAGGCGATGAGTATGAGAAACCAGCTAAAGTGGAACTCATATCTTTGGTCTTGTGCTTGTCTACATTCAAGCTCTAGCTGATTTATAAGGTATTTTTCCCATTTCATTTGTAGTCCCTCTACGCACTTCCCTGCGAGGTCAAATACAAATCCGGTCACCTGTGTAGGTCTATTTTTTCAGACTAACTTGCTTACAATCAATTGACAACCAAATCTTATTGTTGCATTCTCAATGGAGGCTACCTTGTAACCTCACGTGCCTTTATCCAGATCACCATATGTGTCTTTTATTCATTGAGTAAGAGCCCAATCTGTAGTCTTTCCAGGGTAAAAGTCCTGTGGTTCAGGGATCTGCATGCTTAGCCCAGTGATTCGATTGATCAAAATTGGATCCATGGTGATGCACTGATCCACCCATAGATATCCTCCATGGTAGCATGACAACAATAGTCAAACACAAGCATTTACTTCCTGATGCCTCCCGAAATGTGGAATCTTCATTACGTTGAGGAGGGTTGATTGCACAAGGTTATGGGTCCATTGTTGTGGTACAATATTGGGGTTATTTCCTTTTGTAAGAGTAAAATACTTGTGCGGGGATAGAATATTGTATACCTTGTGATCTCCAAGGTTAAAATCATTGAATTTTAGGGTGGTGAACTTCTCCTGGTCAACATGAACTGCGCACACCCCTTTCGGGAGGTATGCAGTGACTACAACATAGTTGAAGTCTTTGGGTACAGATTCTGAATTCACTAGTCCTCTTAGTGGTGGAAAATATTTATGCAAGATGCTTGGGATCATCTTCATAGTGGTGAAGTCGTTTTCGAGCTTAGATTGTCTCTCTAAAGGCGGTCAGGATGGTCCTGCTTAGGCAGTGGAAGGGGAAGCTGGTAGTGCACTCGAGGATGATGCCTATACACCTGTAGATATTCCGCATTCTGAAATGACTCTCTCAGTCATTAAATCAATTAGAACTTCTTCAACAATTTTCTCAGTAGTGTTGAGCTCGTTCGACATACAAATTTGGGTCAGCGGGCTCAGGTGCAACAGGGATTCAGAGATGACATTGAATAGTAAGGAAATGATATCAGGGTAAGTAAATCTCAGGGTTCGCGCTTTAGATTCTCAATTGGAAAAAATTATTATGGGTGCATGGCAAGACAGGTTAAGTAGGCAATCTCAGCAACGATCTTCTTGCAATGGACCTGTGGCCTTCATTAAATCTGTTCTTTTCCATTCTGGTGCAATCCAATGGTCTAGTGGTAACCCATAACTTCTTTTCGATCCGTTCGGAGCGGTGGTCGAACGGGTATATCGGTTCCAATGGATATATTGCTTTTTCATGGAAAAGTGCTCTGTGTCGTTGTTCTAATATCTTGGTGAAGCTCCAATTTTGCAATTCATCTTGTTGTGAAGTGTCCTCTAGAACTTCTTGTAATCTTACAGTATTAGCCCTTTTCTTTCTTAACTTCCTAGCCTTTTTCCCAGTGAGTTTCATCTCAGTAATGATTTTTCCATTTGAATGTGTATCTTTTGTGGTCTTGGTTACTTTGCACTGTGGAAAATCTTTCTTATGGTTCCTTGATAATACCTTTTCTATATAAAAAATAGGTAACTCGATCTTTTGCAGATCCTCAATTGTTCTCTTAGCTTTGACACCGGAGGTACTAATATTAAATATTTGTGATATTCTCTTATGTTCTTCAATCAAGTGCACGATCCTTCTAGTCATAAAGTCTTTTAACTCTTGCTTATTCAGTTCCAAATATTTTTCTTCTTCTCTTTGTTTGGCATGTTCTCTATCAATCCAGGGTTTTCCTATGAGAATGGTAAACATGGCGGTGTCTTCAAAAAATTTAATGATCTCAAAGTCTTCCTCTGTCGAGGTTCCATTGATAGTCATAGGTATCTAGGTGAGCCTTCCAATAAGGTTACTAGCTTTCCTCTGAAGAAACTGGTTCCTCCTAGAGAAGGGCTCATGGTAGGCTTCCCTATAGCTTCCCAAGTTCTTTCTGGCATAATGTTTAGTTGTGCTTCTTCATCAAGAGTACAGTCAATGTCAAAGTCCCCTATTCTTGCTTCAATTTTCTCCTTTTCTTTGAATATCTCTAATAGCCTAACATGTCAGTGGTCATTTAAGGTATCTTGCATTTGTAGCAATATCTTTTCTGATTCTTTGTAGGTTTCTGCTATAATCTTAGTTTCTTGATCTCCCTCAAGGTTGGATTGTTCCATATTCATATTCTCAAGCCTACCCAGGGTTCAACACTCAAGAGCACACCAACAAAGCCCTAATTACCGGCCCTTTCGGTAACACATGTGAAGTAGATGAAGTCTCACCTGAGGTAGAGGTAGGGGTGGTTGTAGGACTCAGGTGTCTACAACCTTAGTTGGGACACAGATCCGTGGTTATCTTTCTTACAATGCACTTAGCATCAGTTATTCCTTAACATGCATTCATTAATATACTTCGCAAAAGTCATAGAGCATCGCAGTGAATACTTGTACTATGAATGATTCAATACTTATCTACAGAAATATATGTTAGATTCAACTGATGAAGCACTAAGCATCTCATATATCAGATCTAATGTTCACTCATTCATCAACAACACAGAGAAAAACTATATCTACTTAATCACATCAAGCACTTAGCTAAGAAAAAGATAAATACATAAGAGTGAAGCACAAACGATTATACACACAGCTACCGTGGTTCACCCCCACCCCAAGGCTACATCCACAAAGTCTTCTTTATATTATCTTGGTCAAGAAGTTACAACATGGAGCTTCAGTGACCCTTACTTCGCATAAAATAGAAGGTCTGCGCAGCTCACTAAATAACTCTTCCTTGCACTAAGCAATAACCTTGTCTTATTTCT
>JASDQU010187991.1:0-11005 GCA_032191745.1 Picea mariana
TGGTGCTTCATCTCCTAGGGTTAGGTTTTTGGATGTCTAGGAATTTTTTCATTCCTGTTTATTTTAAAAAGGCCTCTAGAGCCTCATTGTAATCATCTTCTTGCGAATGCGAGTAGCCGTCACATCTCTTCTCAGAGATAAGCTGCCACCATTCTAGCGAGTCTTTCACTCTGTATTTTTACAGTCTCTGTACATTTATTTGATTAATAGAAATCGTGTATTACTGTATATCTATGTTTATGGTTGCATCTCTGATACATTTCTGTTATATTATGGAATATCTGCAATATCTCTGTGCATTTCTTTATTATATCTCCGCTCTCATTTCGTGCAGAAAATAATCCGGATCATTGATTGGAACTTGGTGCAGGTGGAATCTGAAGGTGAGTTCCAGGTGGAACCCCTGTGCATTCTGGACTAGAGAGAAATATCACTTTGGAATAGAGTTGTCGCTCAGGTAAAGGTGCAATGGAAGTACTTTAGTCCTGAGGAGGCCACTTGGGAGTTGGAGGGAGATTTGCAGAAATCTCATCCAATCCTATTCCAGGAAAGGAATGAACACTGAGAATAGTGTTTTACTGAAGGGGGAAAGGATGTGACATACCCAACAATAAAATATTTTTTGAAATTTAAATTTGTTGGAAATTTATTCCATTTTTAGTAAATTTGAATTTGGAAAATTTTTGCCATTTATGGCAATTCCGAATTTCGAATTTCATATTTGTAATTAATTATTATGACTATTGGGAAGAGATTTGATTTAACTCAACTAACTATTTGACTATGACACTGGTATAAAAATAGAATAATTATATTAATTGCAGGAGGACAAATGGAACAACCATGTTAAAATCAGCTGACCATAACTCCATGAGTGGGGAACATGTTGGAACTACCTATGGGATGATTATTACAAGTGGAAAATCAGAGATTTGGCCATTGGAAGCCCCTGAAAATTAGGGATTTAGAAAGCTGCAAAAATTCCCAAGGGAGGGAAAAGACCTCGGTAAAATTGATACATAGCATATGTGAGGAGGCAGGACGCTGCCAAGTATGTTGGAGAAAAAGATTTTGAGTTCTCTTGCTGTTATGAACACTATGGATTGAGTGTGAGGCAAGAGGAGTCTACTGGAACAGAAAGACATTTGCTGAGGAGGAGATTCCAAGTTTTCCCTCATGGATTCATGGTCAGACTAGGGGGTGAATTGGGCAAGTGTTTTGACTGCCCTGTACTATGGTTGGGAGGAACGTGGTTGTTCCCTTTGTCTTCCTGCAAGCTGGTTAAGATATGTTGCTATATTCCTCTTTGTCTAAATTGATTTTATATATGATGCAATGTATTTGTTAAATCTAAACTGAAATTCTTTCCATTTTCTGTTTAAATGCTCATATATATGATGTAGTTTATTCGTTAAATCTGAATTGAAATTATGTTCCATCTCTTTGAATTATTTAGGCACAGTTGTAATGCATCTATTTAATTCGGTATGGATACAATAACCTAGGCAAAATCTGTTCAAGGGTAATCAGAAGTAAATTATATGGTTAGAATTTTGGAATAGTCCCTTTATAAACTAGGTTATTACCATGGAGGTAGTTGTAGGGTAATTACCAGTATTTTGAAAACTCTAGTGTACAGAATTTATCTATTGTAAATGGAATTGAACCTGAGAACTTTACATAGGGTATTTATACTTCGCTAAGAAAATCATGCGTCAAGTTACGATAATGATTGGGGTTTGTTTGGGTACTTAATAGTCCAAAAACAAATAAAAACCAAGTACGACAGGAATCACAATCAATATTTATTTTACCTATATATACATATGCCTAATTATTACAGTGGAAATGGACAGAATTACGAGTACAGAAGTTGTAAGTGATTTTCGCTGATATGTCAACCAATTTTTCCTTTTAGAGCTTAATCCCAACAGGGGTCACATACAACTGGAAGATAGATAGATATTCAATATATATATATATATATATATACATATATATATATATATATATATATTGGTAATAAGTAGGAGTTTACAGAAGTATAATGTTGCGTAAGCATAAGGGTTCGGAGACGTTTATTCCGGACCTTTACTAATAAAATAACTTAGACTTTTGTTTAATGGCATAAACCATAGAGAACAAAATGGTGTGAAAAAACAGAGGTCAATCAGGTTTCGACGATTACACACACCGAACACAAAAGACAAAGACCACGTTGTATGCCGAATCGCGAAATGTGAAAATACTATGGCCCAGCGTTTCGGGGTTTCGAGGTTCGGGATTTCGGGGTGTACAAACACCTGACTCACAAACAAAATGAAATAAGGAATGTCGAATCGCGAAATGTGAAAATACTGTGGCCCAGGATTTTAATAGAGCAAAGAAACTCCACGTATATGTAACAAGCAAGTCTCGAATGCCGAAATATCAACCTTGCAATTAAAAGCACAATTAAATGTGCAGAACTGATTACTTTGAAAAACTCAGATTCCATTCTTCCTTTTCATTTCTTTGTATAGATTCCCTTAGATGATGATAATGATATAAGAAATGTCGATGTATAAACAGGAACGATAATGACTGATTACTCGTATATTTTGGTAATAAGCTATGCAAAGCAATAACATCACTAAAGTATCGATGCATGACCAGGATACGCATTTAATAGGATTATATGCATATATTTGTATCTTGCTTGATATCTGTACAACAGATTAATATTCTAGAGCCCCTTTTCTTCTGTTAGGATGTGATTCAAAAGATGTGGGCCTTTGGAAATGCATAGATTCCATACAATGCATAAGAACTCAGACTGTACAGACAATAACTACAAAAAACAGTAGAGAACAACATTCTAACTAAACCTTGGTAAAATTTCTGGAATTCGTAATGACAAAAGATATGATGGTTGAATTCCTTTTTGAGGTAATAGACCCTTACTCAGAAAGAATGACAGTTCATTTTTTTTACCACCCCAAAAGATTTTACAGCTCTTAAACTATAACCTTTCTCTCCTCTGTCATGAATCAACACTTACACCTTTCATGTTTTGGGGTTTCGGGACTCCTACATATTCTTCCCCTTTGGTTTCCCGAGTGTCAAAATGCTGAAAACCTTTTTCACTCTGAATCGATTCGGGGTTTCGTGTACCGAAATTGCGCGACTTGCGGAGACAAGGGATCTTTCCCTTTGGTTTCCCGGGTGCTGAAATGCCGAAAACCTTTTTCACGCTAAACTGATTTGGGGTTTTCGTATACTGGGATTTCATGACTTACAAAAATGAGGGGTCTTGCCCTTTGGTTTCCCGGGTGCTGAAACTACAACCGGCAGCCACGTGTCCCTCCGATGGATGGCTATGATATTTTAGCTATGATCAACAGTTGTGATCTTTTCGGGATAATGAATGGTCACGATCAATCCTGTCTTTCTCCTTTCGAGAATTCGGGAGAGTCTTCACTCCCATTTCCCTAGTGTCCAAATCCCTAATGGGCTTGGATCTTTGACATATGTCCTCCAAATTGGACGGTCTTGATGATTTCGCAACTTGACGAGTCCTCTTCCTTCTGCTGTTACAAGGTTTAAACCTCGCGCATCTTTTCTGGATCCGACGACTCTCGCAATTTCGACACTTCTCCTTGAAGCGTCTCCACCGTTCATTCAGCTGCTGTCTTGTGCGACCTCTCAGAGGTTAAACTCTGTGCATCCAGATTCTTTTGATCTAATGGAAATTGTACTTCCCCCTTATCTTTATTTCTCTGAACCTCAAAGGTTCCTTCGACCTAAGTTTAGATGTTTCCTGTATACATATGAGTATGTTGGATTATTTTGAGAGTTAAGGGAAGTGATAGTATTATGGATAGAATTTATCCACATAAGCTTTTTGGTTCCAAGTAAAATTGGACTGGCGTAATAATGTCATTATGGATATAAATGAGTCTTACCTTCGCTTAAATTCTAAGCTTAAACGAAATAGAATTATGTTATAGATTTTTTTTTATTTTTTATTTTTATGGTGAATTTGAGGTTCATTACATATGGTATCAGAGCAAAAGCTACAACACTGGGCCTGAACAGGGCCACATTAATTTCTTAGTATATATTCTGATTTATGAAAAAACTAATAAATCTTGTGGTTACAAATAGAAAGCCTTTATGTTTTGTATTAATTATGGCAGCTGAAGAAGGTGTAGAAATGAGGATGGAAGGAAATCTGCAGCAAGAACCTCTGGGAGATCCAAGACAGAACAGTGATGGAAGCTCACCCATAGAGGTGTTGGAAACAATGAGGAATCTTATTGTTGAACTACAGGTTTTCAAGGCCGACAATGAAAAATTGAAGAAATCACAGTAGGAACAACAAGAGATAAATGAAGTCCTACTACATAGTATAGTAACCAAGAAAATCCTAAAATACAATGACCATGATGAACAATTCAACAAAAGGGCCTCCAAGAATTCTGGACTGGAGACAGAAAAAGGAGACAGTTCGTCTGAAGGGACACCTTCAGCTGATGAAAAAACTATAACAGACAGAAAAACAAAACAAGTAGACAACCTTGAAGGAGAAATTAATAATATTAAACCAGCTACCTTTGATGGAGAATCCAGGAAAGGAGAAGAAGTTGAGGCATGGAAGTTGGACATCAAAAAAATACTTCTAGATCTACAACTATTCTAGCAACATGAAGGTCAAAATGGTCATCTAGAATCTGAAGGAGAAGGCCAACATTTGGTGGCAGGACCTGAAATTGGCCAAGGGCCTAAAGGAGAAACAATTGGAATGGTCTGAGTTTAAGAAGTATTTCAAGAAAAAATACCTTTCTGAAATCTATTATGAAAGGAAGACAAAAGAATTTTACAAGTTACGACTCATACAGATGACCATGGAGGACCCTATAAATAAATTTCTGGAACTACTAAGGTTCATACCATACATCCGGGAGGATAAGGTAAAAATCCAATGATTCTTAAGCTGTTTACGATAGGTCTACCGGGACAGAATTGAGTTTGACAGCCCCAAATCCTTGAGTGAGGTTTTCAGGAAAGAATGAATGTGATATGACCAGTATAAACAACCAGTAGAGTTTCTCAATACCCGGAAGGATAAGAAGCAGGATCAAATGAACTAGCGGAAGAAGGGATACCAACCAACTCCTTATCGGAATGCAGCAAAAAGTTTCCCAAGGAAGTATTTTCACTCCAATCATCTGAATACGCAAGGTAGTGGTAAACCAGTAAACCTGGGAACAAAGAAGTTTGGGGACAACACCCACGAGCCATTAAAGTGTTGGGAGTGTGGAGAGCCTCATCTAAGGAGGAACTGTCCATGTTTAATTGCAACAAACAGAAGTGTTGTTCACAATTTGCTGGAAGCCTCGACAGTGGGAGACATGGGCAGAAGTCTGCATCAGATAAGTGCAGTGATAGATGGTCGACAAGCTGACCACCAGTCCTCTATGGTAGAAATCGAAGGTAAAATCGATGACACTCAAATTTATGTTTTAATTGACCCTGGAGCTATGTTAAGTTATATTACTCCCGATGTAGTAGAGTCGAATAAACTTAAGAAACTGAAGAACCCAAAATCATGGCTTGTACAACTAGCAACAAGCACTAAAAGGAAAGCAGTTGACTTTATTTCCAATATTGAGTTCAGCTTAGATGGTCAAAGGATAAGGACCAATCTGAACATCCTACCGCTAGGATCTTATGATATGATTATCAGGATGGATTGGTTGGAACAACACAAAGTAGTACTAGACTGTTATACAAAGATATTTAGCTATAAAGATAATTTTGGCACTGTTAGAACAACCCAAGGCATACCAAAACCTGTATCAGTCAAACAAGTTTCAGCGATGCAACTCAAGAAATGTGTTAGAAAGTGATGTCAAGGTTCTGCCATCCAAGTGACAAATCTATTAGAAAAAGAAGATAATCCCAAGTTAGAATACTTTGCTGTCCTATGTGAATTCAGAGACATGTTTGTGGATGAGATACCCAAATTACCTCCTAGAAGGGAAATAGATTTCTCCAAAGACTTACTACCTGGATCAGCCCCTATCTCAAAAACACCCTACCAAATGAGTCTACCAGAACTGACAAAAATATAATTACAGGAATTGTTGGACAAAGAGTACATTAGACTGAGAGTCTCGCCATGGGGAGCACCAGTCCTCTTTGTGAAAAAGAAAAATAGTACTCTAAGACTATGTATCGATTATAGACAACTAAACAAAATGACTATTAAGAACAAATACCCCTTAGCAAGGATAAATGATCTGTTCGATCAAGTGGGTGGGGCCCAGATCTTTTCAAAGTTGGTTTTACGATCCGGTTATCATCAAATTAAGATAAAAAACGAGGACATAAACAAAACATCTTTTCGGACAATATATAGACACTACGAATTTGTAGTCATACCTTTTGGACTCACTAACGCGCCTGCTATGTTTATGTGCCTGATAAACAGTATTTTCAGTCAATACTTAGACAAGTTCGTGGTAGTATTTATCGATGATATTCTGGTCTATTCAAAAATAGAGGAAGAACATGATGAACACTTTAGGATAGTGCTGCAAATGTTGAGAAAACACAAACTATACGCCAAATTTGACAAGTGCGACTTTTATCAAAAAGAAATACAATATCTAGGACATGTATTTTCAGCAGAAGGCATTGTCGTAGACCCAGAGAAGACAAAAACCATTATGGAATGGCCAGTACCTAAGGATGTAGCAGATATCTGGTCATTCATGGGAATCACCAGATATTACCATAGGTTTATAGAAGGATTTTCCAAGATACCCTAACCTATCACATCATTAGAAAAGAAAGGGACCAAGTTTAACTGGTCGCAAAAGTGTCAATAAAGTTTTAACAAACTGAAAGAAATATTGACATCGACGCCCATTTTGAAGGTAGCAGACGCAGATAAAAAATTCACAGTATGTGTTGATGCATGTAAAGAGGGACTAGGTGGTGTCCTAACTCAGGAAGGACACATTATTTGTTACGAGTCTCAGAAACTAAAGGGACATGAGAGAAATTATGTCACTTATGACTTAGAATTGGCAGTGGTAATACATGCATTAAAAATGTGGAGACACTACATAATGGGAAGGAAATTTCTACTATTGACAGATAATAGCAGTGTGAAATATTTATTTAGTCAACCAGAGCTCAATGCACGACAAGCCAGATGGTTAGATTTCTTGAGTGAATTCGACTTCGAAGTCAGACATATAAAGGGAAAAGAAAATAAAGTAGAAGACGCTTTAAGCAGAAGAGTCCATGGGTTATTTGAGGTAAATATCAAAAGGACAGAAAGTGATCTGGAACAAAAGGTAAGGACGACTGGTATTAGCGATGGAAATTACACCAAGATGATGGCAGAATTACAAAGCAGTACTGCAAGCTTAGATCAACCAGATCTAAGTATCGTCAAGAAGGGATTATTATGATTTAAAGATAGACTTTACATACCATATTCAACAGAGTTAAAATTAACAGTTTTGGATGAAGTGCATAATAAACCGTATTCTAGTCATCCAGGTTACCAAAAAATGATAAGAGCACTTAGAAAACTGTTTTACTGGCCTAATATGAAAGACGAAACAACAGAATACTTGGCTAGGTGCCAGGATTGTCAGCAGGTTAAGGCCGAACACCAGCATCCAGCCAGCCTATTACATCCATTACCAGTACCAGAATGGAAATGGGAGACCATATTGCTGGACTTTATAACAGGTTTTCCTAAAAATCAGAAACATAATGATTTTATCATGGTTGTAATCGATAAACTCAATAAGTCTGCAAACTTTATTCTTGTAAAGTCTACTTTTAGATCTATAAACATTGCTGAAATATTCATGAAATAAATTTTTAGACTGCATGGTATTCCTAAAATGGTGATTTCAGATAGAGACGTAAAATTCACATCCGCTTTTTGGAAGGAATTTTTTTGCAAGGCTAAATACTAATTTGAATTTCAGTACGAGTTATCATCCACAAATGGATGGATAGACCAAAAGGACAAACCAAATCATAGAGGATATGCTCTACATGTATGTAAGAACAAAACCGAACAAGTGGGAAGACTACCTACACTTGGTAGAATTTGCATATAACAATGGGTACCAAACTTCGGTTAAGTTGAGCCCTTTCAAGATACTGTATGGCAGAAAGTGTACAAATCCAATTAGGAGGGATAACTCAGCTCACAGACTCATGGTTGGACTAGAGATGCTCCAAAAAATGGAGAACATGGTAAGAAAGGTACAACAAAACTTGAAAGAAGCACATGATAGACAGAAGAGCTATCCAGATTAGAAAAGAAGACACTTGGAATTTCAAGTGTGAGACCATGTTTACTTGAAGGTCAAATCCTGAAAAAGCTTGTTGAAGTTAGGGAACTATGCCAAGATGGAACCCAGGTTTTGTGGGCCCTTTGAGATACTAGCTCGAATTGGACCCATAGCAAATCAACTTGCACTTCCAGCTAATCTAAGAATTCATAATTTATTTCATGTTTCGTTGCTGAAAAAGTATATTCATGACCCTACTCATAAGATTGATTGGAACTTGGTGCAGGTGGAACCCCTGCGCATTCTGGACCAGAGATAAATAACACTTTGGAACAGAGTCGTCACTCAGGTAAAGGTGCAATGGAAGCACTTTAGTCTTGAGGAGGCCACTTGGGAGTTGGAGGGAGATTTGTGAAAATCTCATCCAATCTTGTTCCAGAAAAGGAACGAACACTGAGGATAGTGTTTTACTGAAGGGGGAAAGGATGTGACATTCCCGTTTTTGAAATTTAAATTTGCTAGAAAATTATTCCGTTTTTAGTAAATTCAAATTTGGAAAAAAATTTCCATTTATGGAAATTTTGAAATTCGAATTTGATATTTGTAATTAATTATTATGACTGTTGGGAAAAGATATAATTTAACTCAACTAACTATTTGACTATGACACTTGTATAAAAACAAAATAATTATATTAATTGCAGGAGGACAAATGGAACATCCATGTTGAAATCAACTGACCATGACTCCATGAGTAGGGTACATGTTGGAACTACCTCTGGGTTGAATATTACTAGTGGAAAATTAGAGATTTGGCCATTGGAAGCCCCTAAAAATCATGTATTTAGAAAGATGTGAAAATTTCCAAGGGAGGGAAAAGACCTGGGAAAAATTGATAAATAACATATGTGAGGAGGCAGGACGCTGCCAAGTATGCCGGGGAAAAAGATTTTGAGTTCTCTTGCTGTTATGAAAACTAGTGATTGATTGTGAGGCAAGAGAAGTCTACTAGAATGGAAAGACATTTGTTGACGAGGAGATTCCAAGTTTTCCCTCATGGATTCATGGTCAGGCTAGGGGGTGGATCGGGCAAGTGTTTTGATTGCCCTGTTCTATGGTTGGACGGAATGTGGTTGTTCCATTTGTCTTCCCGCAAGCTGGTTCAGATATGTTGCTATATTCCTCTTTGTCTGAATGATTTTATATATGATGCAATGTATTTGTTAAATCTGAACTGAAATGCTTTCCATTTTCTGTTTAAATGCTCATATATCTTATGCAGTGTATTTGTTAAATCTGAATTGAAATTATGTTCCATCTATTTGAATTATTTAGGTACAGTTGTAATGCATCTATTTAATTTTGTATGGATACAATAACCTGGG
The DNA here is from genome assembly GCA_032191745.1 of Picea mariana. NCBI lineage: Eukaryota > Viridiplantae > Streptophyta > Pinopsida > Pinales > Pinaceae > Picea > Picea mariana. The sequence goes on from JASDQU010187991.1 coordinate 9,695, forward strand.
CGAAATCTATTCAAGGGTTATCGAAATTAAATTATATGGTTAAAATTCTGGAATAGTCCCTTTATAAACTAGGTTATTACCACGGAGGTGTTTGTAGGGTAATTACTAGTATTTCGAAAACGAACCTGAGAACTTTACATAGGGTATTTATACTTCGGTAAGAAAATCATGCGCCAAGTTACGATAATGATTGGGGTTTGTTTGGGTACTTAATAGTCCAAAAACAAATAAAATCCAAGTACGACAGGAATCACAATCAATATTTATTTTAACTATATATACATATGCCTAAGTATTACAGTGGAAATGGACAGAATTACAAGTACAGAAGTTGTAAGTGATTTCTGCCGATATGTCTACCAATTTTTCCTTTTAGAGCTTAATCCCAACAGGGGTCACATACAAATGGAAGACAGATAAATATTCGATCTATATATATATATATATTCCAGTAATAAGTAGGAGTTTACAAAAGTATAATGCTCCGTAAGCATAAGGGTTCAGAGACGTTTATTTAGGACCTTTACTAATGAAATAACTTAGACTTTTGTTTAATGGCATAAACCGTAGAGAACAAAATGGCGTGAAAAAATAGAGGTCAATCGGGTTTCGGCTATTACACACACTGAACAAAAAAGACAAAGACCATGTTGTATGCCGAATTGCGAAATGTGAAAATACTATGGCCCATCGTTTTGGGGTTTTGGGATTTATGAACACTTGATGCGCAAACAAAATGAAATAAGGAATGTTGAATCATGAAATGTGAAAAGACTATGGCCCAACATTTTCGGGGTTTTGGNTTCGAAGTTTAATAGAGAAAAGGAACTCCATGTATATGTAACAAGCAAGTCCTGAATGCTGAATCATCAACCTTGCAATTAAAAGCACAATTAAATGTGCAGAACTGATTACTTTGACAAACTCAAACTCCATTCTTCCTTTTCATTTCTCTGTATAGATTCCCTTAGATGATGATAATGATCTAATAAATGTCGATGTATAAACAGGAATGACAATGACTGAGTACTCGTATATTTCGGTAATAAGATATGCAAAGCAATAACATCACTAAAGTATCGATGCATGACCAGGATATGCATTTAATAGGATTATATGCATATATTTGTATCTTGCTTGATATCTGTACAACAGATTAATATTCTAGAGCCCCTTTTCTTCTGTTGAGATGTGATTCAAAAGATGTGGGCCTTTGGAAATGCATAGATTCCATATAATGCATAAGAAATCAAACTATATAGACAACAACTACAGAAAACAGTAGAGAAAAACATTCTAACTAAACCTTAG
>JASDQU010187992.1:0-14270 GCA_032191745.1 Picea mariana
GCCAAGGTCTTTTTGAATGGTTGGTCATGCCCTTTGGTTTGACAAATGCTCCAACAATGTTTATGAGGATGATGGACAATATCCTGCGATCTTTCACCAGTACTTTTGTAGTGGTGTATCTGGATGACATCCTCATCTACAAAAAGACTTGGGAGGAACACTTGTAGCATATTAAATAGGTTTTGCACACCCTACGACAACACAAACTATATAAAAACTTGGAAAAATTCTCATTCATCATGGACAAGGTCCATTAATTAGGCTACATCATTGATCAACATGGTGTGCATGTGGATCCAGGTCATCCATGACTAGACATCACCAACAACACTCACTGAGCTTCAGAGCTTCTTGGGCCTTGCCAATTTCTATCGCAAGTTCATGTTGGGATTCTCTCATATCACATGGGCCCTCATCCAAGTAACCAGGGGTGGCGGTAAAGCAAAATTTGTGTGGGGCCTATCCCAAAAACAAGTCTTCAATGACTTGAAGAAATGTTTTTGCTCATCCCCAATGATTTCATTACCAGAACTACAACATCCCTTTGAGATCGAGACATATTCTTCAGACTATGCTATGGGCACCATTCTCACCGAACATGGCTACCCCGTGGCATATCATAGTGAGACACTGTCAGATGTTGTTCGTAAGTACCCTAATTACAACAAAGAAATGTACTCCATTGTGCAATCCTACCGCTAGTGGAGACATTACATTCTGGGGAAGGCGACAGTCATCCACACTAATCACAAGCCACTACAGGTCATGTAGACCCATGGTAAATTTCATAATGAGTGCCATCAGAAGTGGTCCACATACTTACAACAATTCCACTTGAACATCAGGTATAAAACAAGAATTACCAACTGAGTTGTTGACTACCTCAGCCAACCTCCAGTCACAACACTCACCGCGGTGCTAGACTCTTGTGACCATGAGACCTCTAGATGGCTCCACCTCTATGAGACAGACCCTAAATTCTCTACCACCTACCAAATGTTGGGCGCAAACTCAGTGGTCGCTAATTTCCATCTTCAGAATGGGTTGTTGTGTCGTATGGGCCATCTTTGCATTCCATCAAGCGAGTGTGTGAAGATGATTTGGGAAGCTCATTACAGTCTGGTGGTAGGAAACTTTGGCGTTGAAACAACAGTGGTAGTGTTGCAAAAATATTTCTACTGGCCGAAACTTCGACAGGATGTCGACATGTATATCAGGTCTTGCACCACTTGTGCTGTTTCCAAACTGACCACTAAGAAACATGGAATGTACACCCCTCTTCATACTCCTAACAAGCCGTGGGAATCCATCTCCATGGACTACATGTCAGGCCTCCCGTCCACCAAGAGGGGAAATGACTATGTTTTTGTGGTCATTGATTGCTTTTCCAAGATGGCAATTATGGCCCCCTGCAAGAAGAACATCACTGCAGAGGCCACTGCCAAGATATTCTTTGAATGCATATGGGTAAACTTTGGGATCCCACAAACCATTGTCTCATATTGGGATATTCAGTTCCTCAACACATTCTAGTCGAGCCTCTGGTCATTGTTGGATACCAAGCTCACCAAATCCACTGCCTTCCACCCCTAGACAGATGGCCAAACTGAGGTCGTCAATTGGATGATTGTACATACCCTGCACATGTACAATTTCAAGAACCCCTGCACATGGGATGAGAGTCTTCCCTATGTCCAAGATAGCTACAACTGAGCCTTGCATATCTCAACTGGCCACAACCCCTTTCAGGTGGGGTTGGGATTCCAACCATTGGGCCCCATGGATGTTGCACTACCCTTGACGAGCACCTCGGTCGACTCATATCCTACTCCACCAGAAGATAAAAAAGCCACTCGGTTCATTGAGAGGATCCATCACATCCACCAACAGGTCCAGGATATTTTACAGAAGTCCAATGCCAAGTACAAGGAGCATCATGATCAACACCGGGTGCCACATAAGTTTTAGGTGGGTGAGAAAGTTTGGTCGCACTTGCAGAAAGAACGCCATATGTGGCCCCATCAGAAGCTTAGCCCACTCTGGTGTGGGCCATACACCATCACCAAGGCTGTGGGTGACAATGATTTTGCACTCAACATTCCCCCTTTTCTTGGCCTTCACCCAGTCTTCAACGTGGCTCTCCTTCGACCATATTTCCCACCATTATTGGAAACCTCAAAGATAGCAGAGCAGTTGACACCAATAGAGCTCAACCCTGGCTGCATGCAAAATGAATCGAGTGATCCGATTGTGGAGACACAGATCAAGGGCACCCGACAAAAAAGGATCCAACTTTTTCAAGTTGTCAAAGCAGGGAAGCTCCTGCACCAAGGCAAGTGGCTCACCCAAGGCCAAATTTAGCATAATTTTCCTCATCTGATGGGGGAACTCAATGCAATGGAGACCTTTGATTCATAATGGGGGAGGATTGATCCAGATGGATGTCGGTGGCCTCCCACCTATTCCAACTGGTTCATTTTGGCAGTTTTTTCCTAGTTTTCGGGTCCTTGACTTGTGGGGCCATTTTGAGGCCCTAAACAACATTTTTAAGGCTTGCCACAGTCGAAAATGCATATTCATTTGATAGATCGCAACAAAATGTGTAGTCCTCGGATAGACATTTCCAACGGGCTATCATGCACCTAAAATGAAGATCATATGAAAAAGTTACGACCTTGCGAAGTTGATGTACTAACTTACCCAAACGGGGCCCACATGACTTTTGGCACTTCATCTCCTAGGGTTAGGTTTTTGGATGTCTAGGGTTTTTGACATTCTCGTTTATTGTAAAAATTCCTTCAGAGCCTCATTGTAATGATCTTCTTATGAATGAGCGCATCCATCACATCTCTTCTCAGAGATAAGCCACCACCATTCCAACAAGCTTGTTTTCCACTGCATTTTACAGTTTCATCTTATTTCCTTATTGAATAGAAAACTAGTTTTATTGTATCTTTGTTATTATGTGTTAAGCATATTTTAATAATCTATATTCATTTCGTTCTGCTCATAAAATCTGGATCAGTCTGAATATTGATAAAGGATTGGAAAGAAATCGAAGAGGCATTAAAGCGTCTTCCGGTTCCTTGATCCTTTCTTTCAACTTCGTGTTTTCGGCTTCTAAACCACCAATGGATTCATCCAGAGCATATCCAATTGCTATGTGAATTCTATAAATTTGGGAGGGCCGTAAATCCTTTAGGTCAACCTCTGGACCAAATTTTCCTTTCTTATTTTTCATATCATCTTTTTCAATAATCAATTTCTTAGACTCCTTGTCGAAGACCATGCTTTGGAAAGTGAATGACTCTTATTCACTGAAAGTCTCATTCTCAATGATTTCTAATGATGAATTTTGATGGGCCATGTTTCCCGACTGATCAATTGTGAGAAACAATTTCATGATATCCGCCTCGAGCTCCATATCTTCAAGAGAGAAGTTGTTGATGTCATTTTCTATGTGATGGACTTCTTCCTCTGGCACAATGTTCTTCCTCTTCTTTCTCAGAGGAAGCTTGTGTGAGCTCTCGATTTTTCCCAGAGGGGGATTCTTTTCTCCTCCGCCGCTTGAACTACTGTTGGTAACTTTCCTAGTTCGGTTGGCCGTTGGAGCATTGATCCGAGATGTGGTAGTTTTAGAGGTAACAACTAGATACTGGGCGCTCTTCTCACTGGGACCCTTTCCTTTCTGCTTGTAAAACTCATTAGTACTAAGTATTGTTTCCAAGTCACCAACGTTGTGAGCATGAGAACTTAAGTTGTTATCTTCTTCTTCACTCAAAATAGTATGAATGAATGAGTTGAGGAATCCTACTAATAACATATGTTCCAAAAAAATTATGTTAGGGTCAAACCCCTTTATCCTTTCAACATACTTTAGATTTACATTGTGGAAGCGATTCACAAACTCATCAATTTTGTTTATATTCCTTAATATAAAGTCTCCAATTTTCCAAGGCAAGGGTATGAGTTTCTTTTTTTGTTTCTCATGGAAAAAGTGCAACTAGAAATTATATTTCCTTGCTACTTCCGTGATAATTTTTTTATCAGATACGTGGTATAGAAGAAAACAGGGATTCTCCTTGGAACAGAAGATCCTGATAACATTGTGATTTTCCATCTTCTCTAATATCCCCTTTTTCTTGAAGAATTTATTTGCATGGTATGATATCCTGGGGGTATTTTTACCAAACAACAGTCCCTTAAAGACTGAAACGAAATCATTGTAAACATCATAAAAATGCAAAGAAGTTTTGTGTCTCCACAATGCTTGATACCAAAAGGTGACTAGATCAACTTCACAGTTCACTCTCTTATAGATAGTCAATTTTGGAAACTGACAACAATATGCTATTGCAAATACCAAATAAGAAGCCATAAAGAGTTTCTTGTCTCTTTTGTAATGTGACAGTTGGGAGGAGATTTCAATGGAAATAAACTTTCCCCAATCGATAATAGATTTATCTTTAACTGTAAAATATAAAATATAAAGAATCTTGCAGGAAATGGTGGTGGTGCTTTCTTGGCCTGTCAGCCTAGTAAACAACCAAGCTATTTCCCTAAAGGGGTTTTTGAATGAGTCAACTTGAATCCTGGTTATGTCCTCTGCGATAACCACGTGATTCTAAAAATACTCATTGAAGATGTCCAAGCCATTGTCATGTTTTTTTTAGAAAATCTTTGCAATACTCTCCCTTAAAGGTAAGTGTTGGCTCAGGGAGCTTCAACATCTTATAGAACAATTGCGGCGTAAGAGAGATGGGGGAACAATCCTCGAGTTGTATGATTCGTTGACTCGGTACATATTTTTCAATGCACCATGCAACCAGTTCTTTGTAGTCGAATGCCTCAAGGACACACCATGTGTGAGCAATTCCGGAAGTCCAAATTATATATTTCTGTCCAGGAGGCGATGAGTAATACGAGTATGCCCTGGACCACTAAAAGTTCCGGTCTTCTCGACCAAAGATGTTCAAAGTATCACCACAGAACTGTTGTTTGGATACCGCTTACATAAGTTGATGAGAGTGTTCTTTCAACTAGATAATAACTTGTAATGAAACCTTTTAGAGAGATAACAATAATATAACCCTTGGAAAATCATGCTTTAATGCAATTTAATGAAAAATCTCCTGGAGCCCTTTGCTTATTAATGATGATATTTACGGAGCTTGGATGATCATTTATTAAAATTAAACCATACTAAATGCATATTGGGAAAATAATGAAGATGGCAGGGATGGACGATAGAAATTTAAATTTGGGGTTTTTTGTGAACCCGCCAACCTGCGGCCGCGAACGTTAAAAAAAAGGATAATTATTGCATAGAGGTCGGTCGGTGTTAGACATAAGAGAAGTGAAATTATTAGGGGCTTAGTACCTACAACAATATCGATGGTCATAATGTAGATCACGAGTCTTTAGGTGAAAAATGGAGATTGCGGAACTTGCAAGGTAAAATATTGAACCTGTGAATCCGTAGTTGCAAGAATGGTTGAGTATATTATAACAAAGCACTTGGTCAAACTCATGATATGGGAACATGAATGGAGGTGAAGACCCATGAGTCCGCCAACCCGTGAACCCACCATTTTTGAAAAACAACTAAGTATAGTAACTAGAAAGGGAAAAGAGAAGGGAGAAAAGAAAAAGGGGAATGAGGCTAGGTATAGAAGAGGGAAAAAATGAAAAAAAAGAAGTTGGGAAAATAGAAAGGGGAGGGAAAAATCGGAAGCGGGAATTGATCTCAACAACTGGCTCCAACTGTGGGATGAAAACCCCATGTGGGTTGTCAAGAATCCATAATCTTTATGACCAGGTGCTTCCATCCATTGGGCTATGGAGTCAAGGTAAGAATATACAAACTGAAAAATAAAATCTATGTACAAGGAAAATGAGAAAGTTTTATGTGAAGAAACCTTTCAAATGTTTCTTGTTGATGGGAAACATTAATATTTTACCCTTCATGTCTTTGCGCATATAATAATTACAAACCAAGATCTTATTTACGATGTATAGTCCAATCCAGACTGCTTCAAAATTTGAATGCATTGATGTCTTCTCCCTGGCTTTGTTCTAGAGTAACACAAGTTCTCCCTTCTGAAAAGTTTTTACAGTTGGATTCCAATTGAAATATCTTTTGATATTGTCCTGTCTCTGAGAATTCCTATTTATGGATTTACTTCGTTCTTCCTCCAATTTCAACAACTGATTGATCCTCCTTTGGATATGTGAACTGTCTTCTACATCTTCTGTATTAATCATGAAATTCAAAGCATTAAGTTCGAGGTTGATTGGAATTTTTACTTCCTTTCCATAAACCAATGTATACATAGACATCCCAGTGTTGTTTGTTGGAGTCGTTTTGCTTGCCCACAATGCATCACTCAACTTTAAGTGCCAATTCTTTTGGTTGCTGTCAATAGTTTTCTTCAATATCTGAATGAGTGTTTTATTTGTGGATTCTGCAAGACATTTCCTTGTGGATAATATTTTGATGATTTCCCCATAATAATTCCATATTCTCCACAGAATTCTGTAAATTTTGAACCAATGAAAATTGAACCATTATCAGTTACAAATTTGTCCGGGACACCAAATCTTGATAAAATATTATCTTTGAGGAACTTAATTAACTCCTCAGAATAAAACTTTTTTAATGCCACTTTTTTTGGCCACTTCGTAAAATAATTTGTAGTGGTGAGAATGTACATATGTCCATTGCTTGAATTTGGATTTATTGTCCCGACAACATTAGGTCCCCATTGGGAGAATGGTTGTTCTACAATTATAGGTTGTAACGACATCACAGATCTCTTCATTTTCCTTGAAAATTGCTCACACGATACACACTTCCTTATTGTGGCATATGAGTCTCTAAAGATTGATGGCCAATAAAATCTAGCTCTTATTATCTTATGGGTGGTTGTCGTAGGTGCAAAATCCCCCCCACATATCCCTTCATGGAATTCCCTCATTATTTCTTGGTATTTGTTTTCATCAACACATCTCAGTAATACACCATCATAGTTCCTTCTGAACAATATATCAACAATCATCACATATTTGTTTGAATTCATCTTCAATGTTATTTTCTCTTTAGGATTCATGGTAACTGGAAACTACCTGGACCTCAAATAGAATACACTATATCCATACCATTTTGAATTGGCCAATGGTTCTCCTAATAAAATTGAAATCATTCCATCCATAGAATCACTATTTGTGACGAGCTTACATAAACCCTGTCCTTTGATAGCCTTCAAAGGTTTAATCTCAATATCATATTCTTGGATCTTGACCAACCAGTTAGCCCATTTTCCTTCTCTCAATTATTGATTCAAAAGCATCGTCATTGGCGAGGATGGGACATATAAAATTACATGAGAATTTAGTATGTACGTCTCAAAGTGCGCCACCACTTTCACAAGAGCCAGGGATTTATTTTCTAGTTATGAATACCTCAATTCATAATTGTGAAGGGATTTTCCCATGAAATTGATTGGGAGTTCTTCACCCTTGGTATTCCTCTCAGTAAGAATAGATGCAACAACCATTTATGTAGTGAATGAATAAATTATGAAATGCCTTTGAAAATATGAGCTAATGAGGACTCAAGTTCTGGTGATCGCTCTTTTGATATTATTGAAAGATTATTGTGTATCCACTATCCATTCAAAACTTTGGTCCTTTTCAACAATAGATTGATCGGTTTCACAATACTTGCATAATTAGGGAAAAATATTCACACAAACTTGATATTACCAAAGAATGATTGAACTCCTTTCTTAGATGATGGGGGGTTGAGTTCATTTATAGATTTGAATTTTGAATCTTTTTGGATCTATATAAATCCTTTCTTTGCACACAATATGACCCAATAGTTTTCCTTGAGTTATAGCAAATAAACATTTCTTTGGATTTAGTGAAACACCATATATTTTTCATCTGTCAGAAACTTTCCTTAAGTGGTAAATGTGATCACCCCTTGTTTTTGAATGCACTGTCAAGTCATATTGATTGTCCGCCAAGAATTTACCTATCAACCCATTGAAAGAATGATCCATGACCCTTTAAAATGTGGCTTCTGCATTCTTCAAACCAAAATGCATCCTAGCATATGCATAAGTCTCCCAAGGTGTTATGAATATTGTCTTTGCTCTGTCTTCCTCAACAATCAAGACTTGATTATATCCATAAAAACCTTCCAACATGGACATACAAGTTGATCCCGTGACTTGTTGGAGAGGAAACTCCATGTTAGGTAAATGATATTTATCTTTTACACTTTCTTTGTTAAGATCCATGAAATCCACACACTTCCAGATTTTCTCGCTCTTCTTTCTTACTATCACATGGTTTGAAAGGCAATTGTAGTGTCTAATGGGATATATTATTCCAGCCTTCTTTAATTTCTCCAATTCAACCTTTACCAGAGGTTTCAATTTGGGGTTCATCATCCTTATTTTTTTCGTGATCGGCTTTGATTCTTCTCTCAGAGGAATGATATGTTGAAATATTGTTTCATCATAAGATTTCAAATCATCATAGGTCCATGTGAACACATCAATATATTATTTAAAAAATGAAACATACTGATCAACCTCTTCAATGGTGCAATCAAATCCCAAGTTGACATATTTTGGGGAACTGTTAGTTCCAATATTGATCTATCTTGTTTCTTGAACCTTTTGAAGTGAAATTTCTTCCAGGAGATTCTTAACATGATCATCTTTTGTAAAAAGAGATTCAGATTGAATAAAATGTTTAAGGACAACAAATATGTGATTATCTTCATCATCATTCAACACAAAAATTTCAAACAGTTCATCTTTCTCAAACACTTGCAAATATTCCAGGTTATCAGGTACAGAAGGTCGGAATAATCTTTCTACCTGAAAAGATGTTTTGCTTTGCATATCATCTGGATTTGACAATGAGGCCGCCAAAGCCAATGAATCTTCCTTATGATTCTTGTCCCTTGGAATGAAAGAAATATTGAAAGAGATAAAAGATTCCATCAATTCATTAACTCTTTTTAAATATAACTTGAGTCTTTCCTTCTTGATTTTATACCTCTGGGTGACTTGATTAATTACCAAATCGGACTCACTAGTCACAATTAGATGTTCTATATTCATTTCTTATGCAAGAATCATCCCTTGAATCAAAGTTTCATATTCTTCCTCGTTATTAGTACATGCAAATTCCATTCTGATAGCATGTGGGTGAATAATATTATCTGGACTTACAAGGACAACTCCAACTCCACTTCCGGAGCTTGAACAAGCTCCATCAAATGACATCCTCCAATAACCTTCAAACAAATTCTCTTGATCCTCCATGTCTTGAATTTTCTCCAGGATTTCAATGTGTTCCATATCTAGGATAGAATAATTTATAATCCCAGCATCTATATAGTATTCCATTAATTCATTATCCTTATTTTTGAAAGAGAAGGGTTTCCTGGGTTCACAGGGTACCTTAGTCATTGCTCCTTTTCCTGCAAGCATCATGCAACTTCCATTGTTCACTATATATTACCCAATCATAGATGACCAATATCTTCCCAACACAACTCCATATGCGGGAGGAAGGTCTACCAAAATGATATTGAAAACTGTGATAATATGGGGAGTCATCGTGATCCAAGCATAAAAGTCCTTGATTTCTCCATAAGATGGCACTTGTCTAGAATTGATTGCATATATAATTTCACCAGTTTCGTAATATTTAGTATAACTCATGCGCAATGCCTCCATGACCGCTAGTGGCATAATATTATTGGTCGTTCCCATATCAACTAAACAATTACGAAGTGCAACATCATGATTTTCAATTGAAATATAAAAGGGAGGAGTTTTACCTCTTATCTTGGTAGTTGATTTGTTATGTCTTTATTTCGGACTTGTGACAAAAACTTCTTCTTTTTCAGACGAATCATCGAATAATATTGTAATGTTTTCCCTTTGTTGGGGAATCTTCACCACTTCAACAAAAGGGAGAATTATCCTTAATTTAATTAAGTCCTCTACAACATTGTATGTCATCTGAGTGGAGCTTGGCATCAGCAGTTGCTACTTACTTCCAATGTTATCCACCACTTTCTCATTTTTTTTTCTTTATCCTTTTGGATTTCCTTTTCAGAATCATTCGTATTCTTGGATCTATTTACAAATCCTCTTGTCTGAGCAGCATTTTCTTACGAGTTGGGGTCATTGTCTCATTCTTCAAATATATACATGGACGTCTTGCATCCCTCCATCTATACAGTTTCAGAACTTTCATTAGGTGAATAATAACTCTCTTGCTCAACCATTTTCTCATCATATACATAATCCTGAATAGATGCATTGGGAGTAGGTTTCCTGAGAACTCTTGGTCTTTACAGATTATCCATGTTTTCAAAACTCACTCTGTTTTCTTGGGGAGGGTTCCTTCTTTTCTATGGGCCTGACATTCTTGGATTTTCCACATAATTACCCCCCCTTCTTAATCTGGTTATTTCGTTCCGCATTTTCTTGATAGTTCTATTCATTTGTGCAATTTCAATTCTTTTCTTGGTTTCTTGTGCCGCAACAAGGTGTACCTTCACATCACGTATGGTTCCCTTGAAAAATCATCCTCTAATTGTTTGATTTTGGGTTGGTCATGGCTTGAATTCTTCATTATTTCTTGAACTAGAAGCTCCTTGATTATCAATACTTAATCCTCCCAATTATCTTTGTACTTTTCCCAGTATAATGTCGGGGTCAACACCCGTTTCAATCATAATTTCTTCCATCTCAGTGGCTTTAGTCATTATTTATTCCAAGGTATCCATCTTGGATGTTCTGATAGAATATTTTACATTCGGGGGCATTGAATTCTTATAGCAGCCAAGTATGAATGGTTCATTCAGTGTTGAAAATTATGGAATCTTACACAACGTTTTATTGAACCTGAGATTAACATCTCGTATTTTTTCATTTTTCCTCAAACCAATTTGGGTGAAATCGGTGTGAAGGGTATGATACGCAATTGGAGGGGTGAACATAGTTAGGAACATGGCTTTGAGGTCATTAAATGAGTGAATTGATCTGCTGGGTAATGTTGTACACCATTCATATGATCTTCCTAATAAGGTTTGCAAAAATAACCTTACCATGACATTATCATACTCAACACGATGGAAATCACAAACATCAAGAAATAAGTGAAGGTGCCTCTTAGCATCAGTTATTCCATCTCCAGAAAATTCCTTTAGGGTACCCTTAGGGAGAACATGCAGGTCATGTTTCTCACCTAGAAGATTCAAAGGGGAATCTCTTATTCTTCTTCGATTTTAAAACCTTAGGTTTTCTTGATTTCTTAGAGCATCTCTTCCACCTCCTTGTCTCTCCTCATGTGGTTTTTCTCATGGTCATTCATTTATTTCTGCCACATCTGGAGAGGTTCCAGGAATATGATTTCCACTTCTCAGAATACAGAGTTTCTTGTTTTTACTTCTGGTAATGGGTCCCTTGTATTCATCCAACTTCAATCCCAACCTTGTCCTTGTGCTTCTCTAGCTAGCCTTTGGTCTCTTCGGTCTTGTTTCTCATCTCTCCTGTGTATCCAGAGGATTTATCTTCTTCTTCACAGAATAATACCTTCCATGACCTTTCTAAATCTTCTAAGGTCTCTACTGTCGTTATTACCAGATTGTATAGCTAATGTAAAATTCTTTGTTGATTGTTTAATCCAATTTCCAAGTGGGGCTAATCAGATAGGGGAAATTCATGTATTTTTCAAAAAATGCTAAACCAAATTCCAAATTTTAGTTCATGTTCCCAGTATGGTCACCAAAAATGTTAACGCTTGAATTTGTTAGGACCAAAATGACAAACTCACGAGGATGCAAATCCCCTCGTGTTTTTATAGAGGTGGTAGTCGTATTTAATATTTTCTTAGGATTGCAAATTTTCGAAATATGGGACTTTGCAGAAGTATGTCATGGTAATAAAAGAAATATAAATATTGCAAGAAAAAGAAAAGGAAAATGTTTTCATTTTCTATTTAGAGAAATTTCTTGAGGAATGACTAGGAACCACACACTTCATACATTTAAAGAAGATAAGAAAAATTTCCTCACATCCATCATAGTTGAAATAAATATTTATGATCACATAAAATAAAAGAAGATGATCTGCATGCATAAGGGAAATTTAACAGAGTGGACACATGGGAAACACAAATAAATATAATGATAGATAAATCTCAAATACTTTATACTCGAAACTCAGAGTTACAAAGCACAATTGAAATTGGTCCTGGAATAGCTCTCTTAAAATTTCTAAAATATATAGTCTATTACATATTCTTCGAAATTTAAAATGCGTTTGTCCTAAGGACTGGGATTGGGGCTCTCGCAGACCATAAAGAAAATATACACAATAATTAATCTTGTAGAAGGAAGATGATGGGCGGTAAAAGAACAACAAGACCTGGAAAGATGAAAAGAGAAGTTATCAGACTTCGTTAAACCTTTCTAGTCAAAGAAGTGAAGTAACTAGATGAAGGAACAGATAAAGAACGAAATATGTGATAAGCATAAACTTATTATGATGGTCTCTCGTGTCTTTACTTGCTTGTTGATGTCCTTTTATTGTCTTCATTAATGATTATAAGAACCGTCTCAACTATTTCTTTCCCCTGGTTGGTCAATTTGTTGATTGTTTTCTTGAACCATTCCCCAATATAATTTTTCATTGGTGCCACGTTTATCTCATGTCGGATTTTGATGTTGAACAACGCGCCCTCCAAGTCTCATAAATCAATGGAAATACCATGTAATGCTTCTTCAATATCCTGATTCTTCATGGAGTAGTCCACTAGCCAATTGTTTATGTCGTCTTCATTATATTCAAGTATACCATAAAAATTTTCAACTGATAACCCTTTAAAAATATCAACTTGTTCGTCAAACTGTTGCTTTGTTAGAAACATTGAGTTGATGATTAACTTGGGGTATTTCTTCTGGCTAGGTCTATCTCTGTGAGCCTCTTGAATAGTTCTTACCTCTTTGATATAGCTTGGCTACACGCTTGAACAATATTGTGCAAATTTTTAATCTTTTCTTTCCAACACGTTTTCAACTATTTTATTCGGCTTGGGGAGGGAAAATCCTCCTATGTTCTCCTTAGTTCTGTCATGTTAGAGACCTTGTTTCCAAAGGGTAGTACAACATCAAGGTAAAAACCTTATTCATTTTTCAGGTCGACTTGCAAATATTCATGGAAGGCATGCGCTGTAACATCCCTCGGTTGGCGACCCTGGCCGAGTAACGCTATCGAAGCAACCTTTGCTTTTGATTTACTTCTTTGATACCATTTATGTGACATTCTCTACCTTAAACAATATGCCAAGCAATGCCATCGAGTAACTTTGAGAAAATAATCACATATAAAACTTAACCGGAAGATAGAGATAACATCTAGTATTCACACATATAAATATATATCTATCTAATGAATTAAATAGACGTCAATACTCTACTCATACACTTGTTCATGCGGAAGAAACATTAACACATACATGCAACATATATACAAGAATTACTCATTAATTATAATGCAAATACAAATACACAACATACAACGAACAAAGAATTGGTACTTATCGTTTAATAGGTGACCACCAAATGCATGCAGAAATTCCACGAACCTCCTAGCCTTAGACCACACTACTCATCACACTCATCGGTGGGTCACCCATGAGCTGGGACTAAATTCCATCGGGAAAGGGAATTCTAGGCTTGGTAAGGACAACAAGGAAGTTTCACAAAACAAGAAGAAGGATATTTTATCCCAGAAGCCACTTATGCCCACAACCCACAGACCCTCATTCCCCACATGCCTGCTCCACCCCAAGAGGGTGTAAATGTGTTGAAACTACATAGACTAGATCTAGATAAACAATAATACACACATTTGTAGAGAGAATTGGATAAGGAAGAAGAAGGAGAGAAATAATGGAAGAATTCTCATTAACCATTGTGAATAATGAATAATTTACACATTATATACTCTGTATAACTCAATGAGTTAGAATTGAGGTGAACCAAGTCACCATAGTGGCGGTCTAGAGTGATATGGACATATACCAATAGTTACGGGAGTGAACTGCCACCTATTCTAGTCTCTCAGGCAATTATGGGAGTGAACTGCCACCTAGCTGAGTTAACTAGTCAACTAGTCTTCAGTTAACTGACTGAATATAAAGTAGTGAGGAGTTAACTCAAGGAATCAAGG
>JASDQU010187995.1:0-14519 GCA_032191745.1 Picea mariana
TAGGAGGTCGACTGCTAGTGCTACCACTGGGCCTATCTCCCTCTGACTGTGACTCTCGCTCTGCTGGTGGCAAGCCTGGTGGCACACTTGCAGACTCGGCGTGAAACTGAATATCCTTTGAAACATCCTGATCCAAGTCCTCAGAGATACCATGATCATCACCACTGTCCTCTAGCCAATCAAGGGCGGTCTCAGTAACAGGTTCCTCAACCTCCACCCTCCATGCATCGGTGGTGTCAATCTCATCCAATGAAATGGCCTTCGCATCAATTTTTATCTCACGCTGCTTCACCCACAACCTGAGATTGTAGTGGACGTAGACCAAATCATTAAGGCGTGAGGTATCCAACTTGTAAGGGGATCATAAATTAATTTATTAGAATGTAAAGGAGCATAAAATTTAAATAACAAGTTAATAATTTATAATTTTAAAATGAATTTGAAATTTCGTTCTAAATTCTCTAACCTGTTGCACCTTTTGGTGTGTATTTTTTCAAATACATTCCAGTTGCGCTCACAACCAGAAGAGCTACATGTCTAGCTAAGCACCTGAATTAGCTAAGCACCTGAATTTTGAGTATATAAGATGGAAGTTGGTGTGCACATACACCACTAAGTCACCAGACACTATGACAAAGAGAAGAGTTCAACATAAGAGTTTATACTTGAGTGAAGGGTACTTTTTTACTGGGGTCGTGACAAAAGAGTTCAACAATCAATGCCACCAACATCGAGGTACATAAAGGTCTTGTTTCTCTTGATTAAATGTCAGTTCCATACCCTCATACATGATAGAATCCAGTGGAAACATTGCAATCTTTCCATTCTTGAAATCCTGAAAACTATTAAGTTTGCTGAATTTTGAATGGGACCTAAAATTCTACTTTCTCCATATGAAGTCCAATGAGGTTGGAACCACTCTCAAACATCCTGAAACAATTAATGGTAATGTTAAAAATTTAAGTAAAAGGATGGAAATGAAAGATAAAGGAGAATGTCACTTTTACACACCAAAACTCTTATCTGCACACCAAAACACATCAATCCTCCTTGGCTAAATGCACAAAAATAACACCTAAAACCGCTCAGGACCCTTTAAACCCACAGACTGTTAAAAAATTTAAGATGGGCGAGTTTTTCCCATCGACCCGCGAGTTTTTCCCGAGTTTTTCCAAAAACTCGCAAGTTTTTCCATAAAACTCGCCAAAAACTCGCCCGAGTTTTTCACCGAGTTTTTTCTTAAAACTTGGCTTCTGGAAAAACTCCAATTTCTCGCGAGACTCGTGAGTTTTTGCCGAGTTTTACAATATATATTTTTTTTAATGAATCTTAATTATTAAAAATATATTTTCATGGCAAATGAACTTTCCTTCCATGTTTAACTACTCTACTTTGATAATCTAATATAATCTAATTTTAGAACATGCAGGGTTAAAAAGGGGTTATGGAGAGAGATTAATAAAGATTTTATTATCAATAGTAATGTTGGTATGTTATGTGTTTACTGTAGAACATGCAGGGTAAAAAAAGGGTTATGGAGAGAGATTAATAAAGATTTTACTATCAATAGTAATGTTGGTATGTTATGTGTTTTGGGCAATTTTGATTATTAAAAATATGTTATGTGTTTCGGCCAATTTTGATTATTAAAAATATATTTTGACACATGAAACTTGGTTTTATATTTAAGATAATGTTGATATGTTATTTTATAGAATATTTTTGATATGTTATCTTAAAGAATATTGCTATGTTTTATATTTAAGATAATGTTGATATGTTATTTTATAGAATATTTTTGATATGTTATCTTAAAAATATTTCTATGGCAGATGAACTCTCTTTTCATAATTAAGTACATAATTAAGTATTCTATTAGATCATATAATCTAAGTGCATATCATACAGGCTATTAAAAATAAAAATTGTGTAAAGAGATTTAAAATGCATTATTGCATATTAAAATCTATAATATACAGGTTGTTTTAAATTAAATTTGTGTGAAGAGATAAAAAATTATTTGATAATTAATTATTTTTACAAGAAAATTTAGGTTAGGAGTAATATTGCTTATTAATAAAAAACATAAAACAAAGCAAAATAAATCTGGAAATAAAATACAAAAAAACACAATATAAGGGAGAAACCATGTACATGGTTTACTTGATATGGACTATATGCATCAAGAAACAATCACTCCTTCCTTTATTTTTTTTTAGCAAAATGAATTCACACCTCTACAACATTTTTAGCATATTTGTGCAAAGAATATAACACATACCCAACAAACCTCCTCCCAAAACTAGGATATTGAAGCAAAGACTTATGGATTGGAAAAATATTTAGACTCCATAACCAACAATTTTATATTATGCATTAAATGATACAAAACACTATGTATTTTAATATTAAGCTGGAATTTTAACTTAAACTTGAAACACAATAATCTAATTTAATTTAATTTAAGTTTTTTGGTTTGGGAATTTTTATGTTAATTTTTTTTAAGATATCTTAATATTAAATCAATAACAAATAATAGTATAAACTTCTTCTTAAAATAATATTTTCTTTAGCAACATGAATTCACACTTCTACAACATCTTCAACACATTTATGCAAAGAATAGAACACATACTCAACAAACCTCCTTCCAAAGCTAGAATCTAACAGTGATTGAAACAAAAACCTCTAGATTGAGAAAATATTTGGACTCCATAACCAACAATTTATATTATGCATTAAATGATATGAAACACTATATACTTTAATATTAAGCTGGACTTTAAACTTAAACTTGAAATACAATAATCTAATTGAATTTAATTTAAGTTTTTTGGTTTGAAAATTTTTATGTTGAATTTTTTTTAAATATCTTAATATTAAATCAATAACTATAAACTTCTTCTTAAAATATAATAAAATATGTATTAAAGTTATTTTAGTAATTATAATATATATAAAAATATATATTTTGTTTAAAATCATATATTATGTACTTTGCATAATTTGTTTGTTTAAATTTTATATGATTATTTTTTTATTGTTTTATATGATTTGTTTAATTTTAAATAAAATAATTTTATTAATAATAATTAAATTTTCAAAATAGTTTTTTAACAATTTTGTAATATATTGACTAACATAAACCCTTTTATATTCATCTTTTATATAAATATAAAGAGATCCAAGCAACTTCAAAAACCTAATGAAAGTCGATGAAAGTTATCAATATGTTAAATTCAATGCAAATGTTTTAATATCTTTAATGGTTTCAAAGTTCTTATTTGAGAGGCAATCACATGATTTTATCAAAGATTTATTATAAATTAAAAGTTGGCTTGACCTTTTTATTCATCTTGGTTGTTTATTTTGTTTAGTTTGATGATAAAAACTTATAATTAATAATTTAAATAGTTAGAAATATAATTTTGTTATAATTAATTTTGTTAATAATTTTAATAATTATAAATATGATTTTGTTATAATTATTTTTTTAATAAATTTAAATATTATTATAAATTAAATATTAAGTTAATTATGATTGTAAAAAAATTAAAATTTATATTTATAAAAAATAATGTTTTTATTTTTAGTTTTTAAATTTCATAAAATAAAAAATAAAGTTACTTGTTTATGCGCTTCAATAGTATTTGTTGAATCAATAAAGATTGTATATTATGATATTATCTTATAGTATGTATATTTTTTTTTTTTTATGAATTTTAACTATTAAAATATATTTCATGGCAATGAACTTTTGCTTCATATTTAATTACTTTACATGATAATCTAATCGAAGTGTATAACATGGAGGGCTCAAAAAATAAAATTTGCTTGAAGAGATTCAAAATGTATTAGTTTTTATTGAAGGTTTGGAGTGACTATAGCTATTGACTTCATATTAGTTTGTTCTTTGACTGATTTTTTTTTGCATATTTTTTATTGTTTGAACTAGAGAACTAAAAAAATTATTTTATATATAATAAAAAGAACCTTATATGTCATGATATCATTGGATAATAGATTGGAGGTCTTATTGAGAGCTTCACTATTCTCAATGTTTTATATGTTAGCATATCCAAAGTTTTTGATCATCTATTGTCTTTTTAAATTTTTACTATTTTTATTTAAATGTTTAGATATTCAAATTTTTGAGCATCCAGAGTCATTTTTTTATTAGTTGACTTCATATTTTTTTTTTTTAAATAAAAAAGGTAGAGCCTGCTATATTAGATTAACAAAAATTTTGACAAGATATACAGTGGCATGGGTCTAAGTCACCAAAAATGCTGCCTATTACCGGAAACCAGCATAAGTGGAGAGCAAATAACAGTTGTATGATAAAACAGGTAATAGAGTAGCATCTGTCCTGCCCAGAGGAAACCAGGATAGATGTCTATAGTCCAAATGAACATAAAGTAGTAACATGAAAAGACTAAAAACCAAGAGAGCATAAAACCTAAGTACCCGGTGACCTGTCGCCATCTCCAGTCTGCCACGTGGACCCAGTCGGGATGGCAAATGCCTGCATGCAGAGGGGGCACTTCCGCTGAGATGGAACATTGGAATATGCGTCGAGAAGCATGTCCAGGCGCTAGCCCATGAGAAGGGCCCTATGCTCCAGGTCTGACATGTGGCCTCGGAGCTCGAACACTAGGGCCAGGTGCTCCACACGGAGGAGAGAGCCATGCAGACTGCCACCCACGTCGCAGAGGGGAACATTCCTCACATCCGCTGTCGCACCACTTCCAGCTTCGAACTCCCTCTGCCCCGCATCATCCCCTGCAGCCTTCCTCACCGAGCGAATGTTATCCACATTCAACTCTGCTCTAGTTGCCTACATTTCGTGGCTGGTAGGACTTTTATCACCCGACCAAGGAATTTCTTCAACAATGCAGCCGAGGAAATCGTCTTCTTGAACCAAATTGGGCTTGCTTTCCTCCCGGCATGTCGCCTCTATGGCGCGGGGCTCCTCTGCAGTCAACAGGTCCTCCATAAACGGGTCTTCCTCCACGAAACAGGTGGGATACGCATCCTCTGTCCCAGCCTCCTGCCCTTCTCTCGGCTTAATTGCCATGGCCTCTCTGCTACAGCCAGCTCCCGCCTCTGCAATGGTGGCGAGCAACGCCAATTTCTCAGCCCGAGCCTTCTTCCGAAGCATGGAGGTCGCCAGTGCCAGAGCGCGTTCCAATTGCTCTTTTCGTCGCCGCTGCGCCTTGTGGGAATCCCAGGCTGAGCCACGGTGAGGCCTGCCTCGTTTTCTAACCATAGTATCCAGGGAATGAATGAATGTATAGAGTAGTTGCAGTGATAATCTGAAGAGTCAGGAATTGAGTGGAGGCAGGTACAGAGCACGAGCAGACTGACTCTGTCTCGGCACACACAAAGAAAAACTGCTCGAAGAATCCTTGCCAAGATGCAATGAAAGGGTGGTGAGCCAGGACAAGAGGAGTGCAGGACTGCACTAGAGCATCCGAGCGAAGAGGAGAGCCGAAGCAGGAGCAGTCCCGCTTTGTCCAGGCTCATAGGAAAGAACATAAGCAGAAGCTGAGGTCACCTGTCCACCTTTAACCCCTATCATGCTGAGTACGCAGTGGGCATAAATGGCCGTGCGAGGAAGGAGTCCCTCCATCATATAGCTGCAGCTATGGCCGTCCACCATCGTAAATGCTTACCTGTGGATGGCGGCCATCGACATTTATGCCCAAGCTTATTGCTAAGCCTCGTGTCACCAGAATGCCTCGTGTCACCCCATCAGGGGCATAGTTGACTTCATATTAGTTTGTCCTTGACTAAATCTTTTTTGCATGGTCTCTATTGTTCGGACTATTATTATTATTGTTATTAAGTACTTAAAGAGGCATTTTTTATTAGTACGTACGTAAACAGGTCTGCCACACTGCATTATTTCTTAAATGTTTACACAGCGCAAGGCCCTTGGACGACCCTAACAGCCTTAAATGTTTACCTAATAGGCCTCACGGCCTTAAATGTTTACTTGACAGGCATGTTACCATACATTTTCCTCCGACTTTTGGATACAATCTTGTCTACAATGAATTTGAGAAATATTGTTCTTCA
The DNA here is from genome assembly GCA_032191745.1 of Picea mariana. Lineage (NCBI taxonomy): Eukaryota > Viridiplantae > Streptophyta > Pinopsida > Pinales > Pinaceae > Picea > Picea mariana. Next base: position 6,082 of record JASDQU010187995.1, read on the forward strand.
CCGACATTACTGGTTCACTAGTTGATGCTTGCTCATTGGTTCGTTGGATGCTGCTTATTGTTGTTTGATTCAACTTTGCAAAGTTGAGGTCCTGCAGCTACATTTGGAAAACTTTGGTGCTTGTTCACTGGTTTCATGTTTGCTGCTTGCTCTTGTTTGCTTCAACTTTACAAGGTTGAGGTCCTACATTCGCAATTGGACCTGTTATTGCATTTTGCATGTTTGGGATTCTGCATCCGCAGTTGGAACTGCGCTTCTGTCATTCCCCATTCACGGATAAGTTTCAGTGCCACAGTTGCATTCCTATTCATTGTTTTCTGTTTTCTATTTCCAGTTTGGAAGTAAGAATTTTCAATACTAGGACTTCCCGAGTCAAAATCCTCTTGCAGAACATCTTTGTATGTGACTACTACGACCAGAGAAACATGAGTGTAATGTTTTCTTTGTCTTTTATTTCAACAACAATGTTCGATACAGAACCCACCTGTATAGCAACTATAGTGACATATAAAAAATGAAATCGAATTTTCTCCTCATATTTTATGTTCCTGAAAACCATAGGTTTAGTGCATTTTTTTCAGGTTGTTCCCTTCCAAAATGTTTTGTTCCCCTTTGAATGTCAATGTTGGACACATAACCCACCTCTATGCAGAGCATTGTTGGGATTTGTTGGTGGCTACGGTGTCTGCATTGCATAGGAATAAGAAATGGAAAAATCAAGCTGATACATTAGAAAATGATGACATTGACTACTTCATAAGAAAAGACCCAGTGACATGTACTTGCTACTATAGGCATAGAATAAATGCTTTGAGGCAATTGATATGTTATGATGAAACGTTCTTCAAAAAAATATCAGAATACTATTTTGTGACTGAATTCTAGAATAGAGGGAGTGAGCATGACCACACACTATTGTGGATAGAGGGTGCACCACTCTATGGAAATGACAACAAATCATAGATTGAGCAGTTTTTTGATAAATACATAACATGCAACACAAATCATTTGGATCCGGAACTTGCCAAAGTTCATAGACATTATCATACAAGAAGCTGTAAAAAATGAAAAAAATCACATTGAATATACAACTTCCTTGTGTCGCCAATGAGAACAGCAAGAATAATAGAGCCAATTATTTTAGAGGACAATGTTCTCATTGAGAAATCTAAATCTTTGTTTGCATTTCTAGATCAAGGATACTTTGATGACTTAATGAGATTTAAAGACTTTTGGAAGAGCTAAATCTAACAGAAGATGAGTACATCCAAGACATACAATCTACACTTAAACAACCAAAAAATTTCTTTAAACGAAAACTTTCACATATTTGGAACAATAGTTTCTCCAAGGACGTGCCAATTATGTGGAATGCAAATAGAAACGCACAGCATGTCCTCAATGTATATGCTGCAACATCATATTGTACCTCATACATGACAAAGGTTGAAAAATATATGACAAGTGCATTTAGAAGAATACACAAAGAACATGAAAAAATTCATATCGAAGCTATGCAAATGATACGTACACTTGGAAATACATAATTTACTTAATCTTCTACAAATTTCTACTAAACAAGTAGTCCACATTACACTTTCCCTACCCTTGGATTGTAGTTCAAGGAAATGTGTCTTCATAAACACATCTCCACTTCAGAAACACACATTTGTGCTTAAACCACCATATTTTCTAGAACAAGAGCCTGATAATTCAGAGGACGTGATATGTCAATCTACTATTGATTATTACCTCCAACGTCCATATTCTATTAAGCATATATGCTTAGCATAGTTCGTATCACATTACAAAAAAAATGGTGCACCCATATCAAAAATAAAAAAACCATGTGTAACACGCTTTGTCAACTACAACAAACAAACTGACTATGAAAACTGTTGTAGATAAAAAACTATTGTTGTACATTCTCTTTGATAAAAATGAAAACACATTAAAACATAACTTCCCTACATGGGAGGCTGCATATATGGCTTATGAGACTAGAATCCAAACCAGTGAATCTAGATTTACATACAATGTTAATTCGACATGAGGTGATTTATAAAGTGCAGTTCATGAACTTAAAAACCCTGACAATGTTGATGACACATTGACAAACTGTGAAACAACTAGAACTCTTTTTAAATCCTGTGACTTGCAAGCATATTTTCCTTGTGCTCGAGAAATCGACATTGAAAAATGTATCAATCTTGGCTTTCAAGTCACAAAACATTGTTTCTTTATTGAAAATAATGAATAATACAGAGTCAGATGATTGTTGAATCGAGAACATCAAGAAATTGTAAAGGACATTGCAATTAAAAACTGCTTAAACATGCACACTCCTATGCACTTGTTCCTTATAGGAGGGGTAGGAATAGGTAAGACATTCACAACGAAACCACTATTCCAAATTCTTATCTGAGTCTATGATTCAAACAATTCATCTGAACCTATGAAACCAAAGGGGATAATAGTTGCATACACAGGAAAATATGCATATAATGCAGGTGGAACAATAGTCCAGTCTGCATTTTTAATTCCTTTTAACAAGTCACATTTTCCTCCACTCAACAAGGAAATGTTAGATACCTTGTCTAAGATTTATGATGAACTACAACTTGTCTTCATAGATGAGGCATCTTTGATTGGAAGTCGCTTCTTGTATTACATTGACAACCGATTGAGAAACATAAAACATGTGCACAACAAACACTTTGGGAACATTGACATGATATTTTGTGGGGATCTTTTCCAGGCGCAACCCATCCAAGATTTTTTTATATTTGAACAACCTACGGTCAATATGAAAATAGTGATGCATGAATTATGGAAAGACAATATAAAATGCTTTGAATTACATACTACAGTGCGCCAGAAAGATGAAACATTTATTGCAATTCTGAATAGAATGCGGACAAACAACCAAACATCTGATGACTTAACATATATCAATTCAAAGTGCATGCGACCTACACCAACAGACCCAACCTTCCCTTACTTGTTCTACATGAAGAGGGATGTTGCAATGCATAATAGGTACATGTTATTTCTCATGCATGGCGATGATATCATCATCAATTCAATTGACCTCAAAGAAGACAACCATGGAAATGTACCACGCCATCAACATACAACCACTTTTCCTTTCCAACTTGTCCTGAAATTAGACATGCTAGTTGAAATATATGCCTTCAACTATGATTCACAGGATGGCTCGGTGAATGGTGCAGATGGAATACTCAAAGATTATACCAAAACAAAAAAAAGTTGGTGTCCTCTGGATTAAGTTCCATGAGCCGCATATTGGCCACCGACAAGAAAACAAGTTGGCTTATCTATATAATTCAAGCATTGTGCATGATTGGACACCTATTTTAAGAATATCAAAACCAGTATCGACATCGACAAAGATAGGTCGATTGAAGATTCAAAAATAGTTTCCAATTAAACTTCTATGTGTGTGTACAGTCCACAGATCGCAAGGGATAACACTTGATAGTGTTGCATTTGACCCTGCTGGAATTTGAATACATGGAATTGTATACACAACATTGTCTCGTGTTAGAAGTATAGAATCCTTGTATTTGCTAAGATCTCTTACAAAAGATAACTTCAAAGTCAAACATAAAGTTGATATTGACATGCAACACCTTAGGACTAGCACAAAATGACATCTACAATATGATTACCAATCCATACAAACAAACTCATTTGTATCAATTCTCTCACTTAACACGTGCAACCTACATGCACATATGGATGATATACTCGTTGACTATAACACAGTGCAATCCGATATTTTGTTCTTGCAGGAAACATACATGGCATTATGCATGCAAAACAAGCAATTTCTTACTCACAATTGCATATCAATTTATATTACACATGGGGTGATGATATTAGTGAAAAAACATGTAACAATTTTGGAGCATATGCATTTCGAAGAAAACAATGTTGATATGGTGCTGACAAAAGTAATTTTCCATGAATTAGAAATTGCAATACCAAATCTCTATGTTTCTCCACGTGCAACATTCTCCAATACACTGAATGTTCTTTCAAATGCATTAGAGAATTTACATCTGAACAAAACCTTTATCATTGTAGGAGACTTCAATATTGGCATGCTACAAAATAATGGCAGAACAAAAGAATTGGAAACCTACATGTGCAGTTACAATCTCCTCTATATTTTGGATAAGATAAACCATGTACAAAACACACTTATTGACCATGTATGGCCAAATGTGCCCATTTCACAATACAACCTCTTTATCTTAGACACATACTTGTATGATCACGATACAATTAGTATTGTACTTGAATGATGAAATATACATCAAGCATATTACAAAATCATATTTCTATGTCTCATAGCATATTTGGCTAGATTGTTGCAAAAAACCAAATTATTCAGCTAGAATCATCCAACTTCTTAGTTTTTCCTGGTTTGTAATTGATTTTGGGCACAATTTTTTTTAAATATACACAGACATGGATCAAAAAAAAAAAAACGGTACATTCTTCTAACACTATCTTTTGCTCTATTCCTTTGATTCTAGTTTATTTACTATATGTACATATTCCTTTTTTTTTCTTTCCATACCAACTTTCGTTCATGTTCATTGTGTTTTTTACTTTCCTTCATTGAAACAAACAAGAAAATTGGACAAGGCAAATAACTCTTAACCAGAAATGTAGAAGAAGACATACAAATGTGCATACTTCTACCATATTCCATATTCAATTGTTTTTCATTTACTTTGTCTATATTTATTCTACTGATTTGCATATCTTTTGTTTTTTTTTCTTAGATATTGCATATCTTCCTATATATTAACCTATCTTCATGTCAATTGTATTTTTTGTGTTGCTACCTTGAAATAAATAAAATTGCTTTCCATATTTTTTTCATGTGTTCCTACGTAGCAACTTTCCTTCATGTCCATTGTATTCTCTACATTTCTACATTGAAAAAAGAACAGATTAATTGAACACGTGGATGAAGCCTTACATGCTACAACTGAGAAAGTTGGAGTACAATCTTCCAAAAGGTATGCCAACAATGGTACCAAAGCAAATACAATGCATATACCTATTGCAAATCCATATCAATTATGAACAATATACAATGCGTATGCATATTTGTTTGTTGTGATGTTCGATGTATACATATTTCTATTTGAAAAAGTTTGACAAGTCACATGGGCATGAGCAATGAATCATCACAAACATCATAACAATGACAAGGATGAAGGTAAAGATTCATAGATTATGCTCTTGCTATGTTTAGGACACAAATATACTGAGTTATTTATTCTACTATGCCATGGTGAATATGTTTATGTCGTTTACAACACATGTTTTTTAGTTCACAAGAATTATCGACAAGTAGAAGTGAAATGTCTAGCATAGTGCAAGGTCCAGAGACTAAGAGGTATCATTACAAAACTCTAATCTTCATACTTTATCCAATTTGTACATATATTAAAGCTTGTAATATTTGAGAATATGCTTGCATATAAGAATGTCAAGTCATATATCTTGTTTATCACCTATGGGTTTTAGCAAATTTTGCCAACCAAAAACACCCTTCAAATTGGAACATGGTTTACATTTGCAACACCAAAAATAATATTAAAATAAAATAATATGAATAATGTTGAAATAAATATAAACAACATCTCTTTAAACTTGAACCAGAGTTTGTCGAGCTCCAACTATATTTCATAGCTGAGAATGTTTTTCCCATAGTTAATGTGTTTCTATTGCTTGATAATTATCAGACTAAGTGTTGTTGTGTTAGGGATAAAGTTCCTTTCTCCCTTTCTTTTTCCTCTTCTATACTTACCTATTTTTCCCTTTTCTTCTTGCCCTCTATTATCCGTTTCTAGTTCTATACTTAGTCGCATTTCTATGCTCGTGGGTTCTCGAGGTGGCGAACTGAAAAATCTTCATCTCCATCTATATCTTCACATCACGAGTTCAAACAACCGTCGTTCGTTTCCATACTTAGGCAATTTTACGGCCGTGGGTTCTCGGGTAGGTGCTATCGAACTCTCATGCATCATTTTCAGGGTATCCATCTTGCACCCAAAACTTATGTGATCTACAATTCGACCCCGGACTCCTCGAACTTGCAAGCCTCACTCTACCTACGATGACTCTAGATGATCACCCCACCTTTCCATACTTAGTTGATTCTTAAAAGTTTCGCGGGTTCACGAACTCCCGGGTTCACAAAAGTTTCAAATAATTTTTCACTCCCCTCCATCCCCGCCACCTTTGTTGGATCATGTTGTCAGTGATTCCAAAGGATTGATTTCAAAGGAACAATGTATTGTCATAGAATATTGATGTAGTGATTGATGGATCATGTATTGTCCTTGATGTAAATGAATTGATGTCATGTGGAGTCATAGTCATATGATGAGATGCATAGATGAAGATGAATCAATATGGTTTCATTCATATATGATGCGTAGATGAATATGGATCAATGTGTTGTCATTGATGGATAGTTGGATTGATGTAAAATATGACTCATTATTGTCTTTTCATGGTTGTACAAATGGATGAACTCCAAAGTGGTCCCCTTATGGTGAAATCTCTCAGAGGAAGACACTTTGTGGTGAACTCCAAAGTGGTCCCGTTATGGTGAAATCCCTCATGGGAAGATGCTTTGAGGTTGAGTTATCCTAGTAGTATGGTTAGAGAAACTATGCTTAATTATGGAATAATGAGATGAAGATTAGTGAACTTTTTAGTGAAACTATCCTAGATGGATAGTGCTTGTCAAGCCATTTCCGGTGGTATGTGGAACATCACATAAATCCTCACGGTTTCAGAGTTATGGACTTATGAAGTTGGAGGACCCTCATATGTTGGCTTGAAGCACCAAAAGGTCAAAGAAGTCAAAGTGCTTGCAAATAAGAGGATTATTTAAATAATAAAGTGAAGTGACAAAGTCAAAGAGGATTATTTAAATAATAAAGTGAAGAGAAAAAATCAAAGATGATTATTTAAATAATAAAGTGAAGTGACAAAGTCGGAGGATTATTTAAATAATCAAGTGAAGTGACAAAGTCAAGGAGGATTATTTAAATAATAAAGTGACAAAGTCAAAGAGGATTATTTAAATATTTAAGTGAAGTGACAAAATCAAAGAGGACTATTTAAATAATAAAGTGAAGTGACAAAGTCGAGGAGGATTATTTAAATAATAAAGTAAATGGAGAACTTTCTAATTATGGAAAAGTGGTTAACCTTAAAATGAGGAAAATGGGTTAAGTGGTCAAGTGGCTATTGGATACATGGACAAGTGGAAAATTGGGAAAAGTTGGAGGTAGGTGACTATGTGGACAAAGTGGATATGTGGACAAAGTGTACTAGAAGATGCTTCTAAGGAAGCTAGTTGGAGAGTATAAATAAGAAGCAAGGATCTCTTGTGAAAATCATCTCTTGAGCATAGCTTGAAGACCATAGCAAGGGGCTGAAGGAAGGCATAGTGCGTACAGTTGGATGAATTCATGGAGACTTGAGTGTGAATTGATGCCAGGTTTTTGAAGTCTGAAGCAAGTTCCAGATCTTCATTCCATGGGATCAGATCCGCCATAGAAACTCTGGTATGGTTACATAGTTGTCTTAATGGATATTATTTCTTATTGTATGGAGAATGATTAAGACATTCTTGGTATGGTTGTTGTGATATGGTTATGTTGGTTGATTGATAGAGTGAGCAACACTCTTATGGTTTAGTACTGATATGATTGCCATAGTATACTGGTTTCTTATACATGATTAAGTAGCATTGATATTGTATGGTTGATGCGTATGAGTAAGTTGTGGAAGAGCATAGATGTGTTGTGATTCATTATGGTTCAGATTGGACAATGAAAGACATAAGTAGATGTGACTGAAAGCATGTTGCACTACTAACAGGTCGTGTACCTGTTGACATATTGGTATCTGTTGAGGATTGATTCTTCTTCTCAGTTGGTGCTGAGTTGTGCAAGCTGTTGGATTACTAACAGGGGGTGTGAATCAATAATAGAGCAATTCAAACCTTTTTAACTATATAATCCAAGTATTATATCAATGAAGCATTATCATCCAATAAATGCAGAGTAAATAAGTAATGAACAATTGAACAAACACACACATACACAGTACACCAATGTTTTACGTGGAAACTCAAATCAGGAGAAAACCACATAATGATTTTTCTTATACGTCTTGAATAATTACATTAATTGAAAGAACCAACTTCCTTTGTTTTCCAGTTGCAACTGTAAGGAGGCTCCAACCCCCTAGTTTCTCAGGCTACAACCTGAGGGAAGATTCAACTCCACAATTCTCTGGCTACAACTAGAAGGAGGCTACAACCCCCTATGTTCTCTGGCTACAATCGGAAGGTGGCTACAACCACCTGTCCT
>JASDQU010187996.1:3748-20584 GCA_032191745.1 Picea mariana
AGGCAGGAGAAGGGAAAACACAGTAAATTTGATGCCCTCTGGTTCGGGCCTTTCAAGATCCTTGAAGTGTTTTCCAATAACACTTACAGGTTGCAGGATCTGGAAGGCAATGAAGTTTTTAGTGGCCCAGTCAATGGGCATTTCTTAAAGAAATGTTTTATGTGAGCCGCAGTCGGCTCGTTTTGTTTAGTTTTGTAAATATTGTTTTTGTTTTTGTTTTTGTTTTTTGGACTAATAAATGACTCCATAGCCCAACAGCAAAGGCACTAAATCTGCAAAAGAGTTCTTAGAGCATCACAGGGACAACTCTATCCCCCATGAAGCCAAATGTTAGCGATATTTCTTATATAGGGGGGTAGAACACAAAATAAGGGGTAAAAACCCACTTGTCCAAAGTTTTTGGCAATAACGCGCCCGTGGTAAGCAGCAAGCAAGACCAGGCGGTCCAGATTTGCGCACCCAGATTGACGGCGCATATTGGATTCCGGACCCCCCTTGTCTTCCGATCTTTAAGCAAGGGGGGGGGGTCCGGAGTCGGGGGCGCACCTCTCCAATGGTCCAGATGAGCGCGCCTGGATCAACGGCGATGAAGACCATTCCGGACCCCCCCCTCCATTCTACCTTTAAGAGGAGGGGGGGGGGGTCCGGAATCGTAGATGCAGTTTTCGACGGCCACGATCGAGGCGCCCATATCAACGGCGCTCGTGCAACCCCACCCTTCTCAGTTGTCCTATATTTAGCTAGGAGTGGGCCCATTTTCCCTCGTGAAATCCCCATTTCCACCTTTCTCCCACTGCCGCGTGTCACTCGTCCACCTAATCCTTTTGATCCGCATGGTTCTCCCTTCTTCCCACCATCCACTCGCTCCATGCCTCATGTCCCATTCCTTTCCACGTCAGCCTCTCACTCGAAGGTGAATCCTCCCATCTTCTTCCCCCTTTTCTCCATCTGATGTCCTCTGTCATCTTCCTCTCATCTTGTCACTTCTCCCATATGCCCTTATAACCCGACGCCTCTATTCCTGTCATGCGCCTCACCCTCTGCACTGACCTCCATGCCTGTCCCTCAAGCTATTCAGTTATTCCAGGTGGCAGCGCGAGAAGTCATCCATATCCCGAAGTGCTGAGTTGGCTGGGCCGTTCCCAATCCCAAGAAGTAGTTATTGAAGCGGTTGGTGGTGGTTAGACATCATCTCCGCCATTATGGGGACGTCCTGCAATTAATTAAAGGCACGTTGATTCACCGAATAAACTGTCAGAAGACCGATCATGTCTGCCATAAGTTGCACGACCATTCAAAGATTGTAGCTTCGTGTTGTCAGAATCCATGCAGACGCAAATCTTTCAATGCTACGTCTCGATCTTGTTGCTGTTGTTGTTTTGAGTATATCTAGGCATTTTTGCCATTTTTGTATCTATCGATGGTAGAGCTAAGCTTCTGACTGTAAAGTTTCAGCGACATTTTGGTCTCCTAGTTATGCCTCTATGTTTGAGACTTCTTGGTTTATGACAAACAATTCTTCTTCTTACATCTCTGTTTCATCTCATGCCGGAGTGTTCACAGTCTAATGATTCACGTGGATTGCTGCATTTGTGTTATGATAAAGGATTTGTCGTGGCATTTATGTACTCTCTGGTTCTCTGTGTTTGAATGTAAAAGGGTTTTGCGTTTGAATACATTCTTCTCCAGTATGTGATGAACCTGATGTTTATTATAGACCCCTGCATCCTTCTTGCATAAGTCTTCCACCTGCTCACCCTTTACTACGACTCACTGTTTGAAGTTTATCAAGACCTCACTCGTTCATGCATGCCTAGTCTAGTTTCTGAGTTGAGATTGTGCTATTTTGAGTTTTTCTCCATTTGATCACCCTTTTAAACAAATCATGACATTAATCTGATGGGCATCGAGCTCTGCTCCTGCTAGCAATCCAGGGGTGACCTCCGATAGCCAACAGGTTGGTGGAGTCTTGACTTTAGATGGGGAGAGGGGCAAAGGATCAACATTTACTAGAGGATTGACTATTGAGGTGTTGATCTCTGATCGTTGTGTTTATTCTTCCCGTTCACTAGATCCCAACTCTTCCTTGGAGCTTTCCATATTAGGCTGAATTCTTGATTAGTAAAGAAATTCAGTGTCTAGCATGCTTCTGACCTTATCGTCATCTTCTTAGGGAATTGAGGTCAAATATTTAGGATTTAGAGTAGACCTTTCCCCTGGTTCTCCCTCCTCTGTGATTGGTACTGGGGTTATGAGACAAACCCCTAATCTTTCCTCATCATCGTATATGGTAATTAGGTCTATGAGGACGTCAGTAACATATATCCCACTTGATGTTCTTGTTCCCCCCAACTATGTTGTAGCAACGACCAACGACCTTTCCTGTTGTGACATAATGTCTAGATTTTCTAGATGAGCGGTCTCCTCTAGTGGGGTTGACTCTGAGCCATCGAGCTCTTCTTTGAGATTGATTATGTCGGTCAGGATGACCCTTATGGGTTCTATCAAAGGGTTCATCTGGGGATCGTTTTCTAACCTTTGGATGACTCTTTGGGCTTATTTTAGCAGCAACATCCCTCTCCTATGTTCATCTATGGATTTTATTGCTCTTTTTTCTTCCCTAACCCTAAGGGATTATTGAGTTGTTTGTTCTATTGTTTCAACCTACTCATCCATTATCATGGATTTAAATCTCATCATGTTAGGGTTATATTTTCTCTGAAGCACCTCCTCCCAGTCCTGAGCACCTTCTGTAAATATGTCATCTTCAAACTTATCATGGGCATACGGCTAGCAGGAAGACACCTGTGACGCATTCTAGGGTACTATGCCCTTTGGGTCATGTTTGCGAAATCGGCCTGTGGGAAATCTATACTCCAACTGGCTCAAACTCTCTTGTTTTGCTTGTGAAGTATCTTTTACCATGTAAAACCCTATATGAAATCCATTGGGTATGAATACTCTCTCTTTGTCTTTTACCAAAGTGACATTATAGCCTTGCAGAATGGTTTGATAACATATTTCTCCCACAATGAGTCGGTCCACGACATGAGTACGAAGTAAATGTGGAGTGCCAATGGCCCCAAACACTCCGATGTAGGTGGTGGTTTCTTCCAGGTACTAGTGGCCTAATTTGGAAATCATCTTTTTGGTGGTTGTCGTAAGCCTTGGGCATTCTTTCTTAAAAAGAATAAAATAAACTTAATCTATAAATTCATCACATATGAGAGTGTAACATCTCTTATACCTGTTCTCCCACAAAATGTTGAAATAGACATGCACGGGTAGCTCTGCAACATGTTAGCTTAGATTCATGCCTGCGAAGACGTTCCTTGCACAGATAATGTCTAGTTGGTATGACGCCATGTGGAATGCTGGTGTTTCTCCATCATTTGGCATCTGGCCTTGCAGTATGTTGGTGCTCATTTGTTTTGAAATAATCGCTCCCCCATTGAAGCTGTTGTTAGATATTGCCATGGTGTATGACCGGGGCATCCAAGATTCTGAAAAATTGGCACAATCCCTTTCCCCATCTAATCAGTAGATCAGAGCCATCAGATAGATATATGGCCTTATTATATTGGACGTATCATACTAGTCATTTCTCTTATTCGTAAACTTCTTAACCTCTTTCCACCATGAGGCCATCAACCTGCGAGTGTCATGGAACTCATAGAATTTTACGACAAACTCAGTATTTAACCTTTCCTCCGGGTCTCTGAGTTTGTAGTAGTTCTGGACTTCTATTGGGAGAAAAAACCCAACACATCTTCCATTGTCATCATTTACCACACATGTTTTCACATCTGTGTGGCCAATTATCCACCCCAAAGTTTCAATGCAAGGTAAGACGGGGGTTTGGCAGGCTACCATGTGCAAGTAGGATCGCCGAATGTTCGGGAATACTTGATCATTGAGAATTCTAACATCCGAGTCATTGTGTGGTATAAAATCCTTGTAATCTTCCTGACTGATTCTGTTAAACAAATCTCCTCATTATGGTAGCACCACCTTCGATCCAGTACTTGCCTCTGTGTCATCGAATGCAGGAAGATGGGAAACGTATTTTTGGTGGACGTTTGGACAACTGGCTCTACTTTAGTGGAAAAATCGAGTTGTCTAGCAGCGTCGGGTGAGGATCCTTCACTGACCTCTTCTTATTTCAATTTTGGTGCCCTCAGCGAGCACCTGGTTGTTGGCCTTCTTGAGGGCATTTTCTTGCACAAAGAATTGAATGAGATACCAATTTGCAGAAATGATACTAAAAAGTAAACAATTGTGACTGTTGAAATGATACAGACAATTCATACCTCTTCTTCGCACAAGCTTAACCTGGTTTAGAATTCTGAAAATCGACTGTGAGCTCTTGAAACGCTTTCTCTCTCCTTCGAATTCTCTAGTAATGAAAGACTTGGGTATTGAATGATGCGTTCAAAATTTTATTTATAATTTAAACATGGAGCATACTTACCTCGTCACGTCGGTTCTTGAATTTAGGGCATAAATGAAATTTGCACAATCCATCACCAAGATCTGAATCATGCTTGGGATTAAATGCAACCGTTTTTTGGCGGCGCAAGAGCGAGGTGCGACGTAGTTCATCGGTGGTTTTAAACTCCTATTATTTGGTCGACGTGCAGATTAGTAACATATGTTAATAAATTCATTGATTGGCATATTAAATAACAAAATCCAATCTTAGTTTTCGCTGAAGATGTCCCATCCTACCATCAATGTCCTATCAGTCTGCCAGTTTAAACAAGTGGATGGGCGTTGATGATTTTCTTACACAATGTTCGTTAATACCTCTTTTAGAAAAAGCTTTGATGCCGACCCGAACTACCGTACAATGCTAACATGGAAATGTTGACCTAGAAGGACGATCATGACATGTGGCATTTGATTTTGGTTCCTTCATTAAAAGTTTTCTTCAAAATCATGGATTTTCTTTAGACGGGGCTCTAGGAATCTCATCCTATCCTATCGATGCCAACGACATGTCGAGGATCGACGATCAGTGATTCTCTTTGTTTATTACTTCGTGATTTCATCCCCCGGAGTTCACCGATGCCGATAACATATTACCGATCTATGATCGGCGCTCGACTTTGTGTCGAAGTAAAGACTTCCCATAGTTTAAAGTTTCCTTTGGATATCACCAACCCCAAATGTATCAGTGATCGGCGATCATAGGTTCGTTAGGTGTGTTGATATTAGCGTTTTCCTCTTCATACCTCCCTGATGTCGATGATACATCGAAGAGATTTCGGCAACTTCTTCACAAGACATAATCAGTGATCGATGCTTTTCTCTTCCATTCTTTCGATGATGATGATACATTGGCGATCGGCGATCGACACTTATCGTTGTCGTATGGTCGATTTTATTGCACAGATCATGCCGATGTCAATAATGGGTGCATGGCTTAAAATTCTAGCTGTGTATACTTAGTTAAAATGCCAAGTGTTCTTTAGAAGAGAAGTTAATATATTCAACAAGTCCAAACCAATCCGATAGTGATCGATGATAAAACAAAAGAACAGGAAACTTAATGATCCCTACACAATTGACTCAATTCAGAGAGAAGAGAAAAAAACAAAGTGGTACCCAAAAGAAAAAATTTCACAAAACTTTTAGGGTGTGTTGAGTGTTCAACACACCTTACATTGAATGGCCTCCATTATTATCACTATGAGCCCTCTGAGCCCCCCACTACCTCTCTATCTACCTAACATTTAAAGAACCATAAAAATATAATACCCAAACAAATTGAGAATTTTGCACTTACAAAACATTCACATAACATAAATAATGCATAAATAATTTACAAAATAGCACATTATTTTGAAAAAACAAACAATGAAAGATTTGGAAATAGAAAAGCATGCCAATATTACAAACAAGGAAATATTTGGAAATAAAAACACACGTCAATATTCAGAAAGGGACAATGGACATAAATAAACAAATTCTCGAAATAGTTTATGAGAAAACTCAAAAATTCATGATAAAGTGAAGAAGTTAGACTGTTGAAAATGCCTAAGCGTATTCCATGACAACGTATTCCATGACATCTTTTGTGGTGATGATAAGAGGCTTCTTCATTTATATGTGGTGATACTTTCTCAAAATTCCTAAGCGTATTCCATGACATCTTTTATGATGATGGTAGGAGGCTTCTTCATTTATATATGGTGATACTTTCTCATAAAATGTCATAAAATTATTGAAATAATTATATAATAGGTTTGTAATATTATTAGTAAAATTATATCGATTTTTTTTTAATGTTTAAATATTTAAAAAAATTACAAATTTTATTTTAATTTTGGATTTATTAAATATTAATAGAAATAAAATAAAAAACAAAAGGTAAATTGTTGATATTTTAAAGATCTTAAGGTAAGATGTATGAGTGTATTATGGAGCTCAACTTTAACATTGTGGGTTGATAAAAAGACAATAAAGAGTGAAGTCTTCGCTTGGCGTAGTGGGACCAAAACTCCCAAGTCCCTTATTAGTGTTAATTGCTCCGTAAGATTTTTAAAAGGAATCTAAACATTCTACCTTTTAGTAGAATTAGTTTACTCTGGAAATTTAGTAAGAGAAGAATCATGAAAATTAATCTGGAGAATTCAATAAAGGAATGGAGAATTTATATTTAGAAGTTATGTATTTGCAATATTCAGAGTTAAATAAATAGAGCTAATCTATTAACGAACCTGTTTTTCAATCATGACCCTAACTGTGACTTATGCACACATTGAGATTGAGCGATCGAGATTAAGTATGAGCACCACCTAGCTATTAAGATGAAATATTGTTATCTTTGTTAATAAATCTTTGCACAAGATCCTGATTTGTAAATGTAGGGCTCTGTTAGAGCCGCATATTTGTATTACAGACGACTCGGAGAAGTGATATCTCATCATTTATTTGATTATCTTATCCCTTGCAGCACCATGGTGTACACAACATCCATAGTTCAACTATATGTTGAAGTTATCTTATTTATTGAATTCTCTGTACATGATTCAATGGTAATCTAATTCTAAGGTCACGACCAAGCAAGACACCAAATTGGTGTATGAGACCCCCTTGTTTGTGGGACAAGGGACCCACTCCCCATAAGGATTTGAGGGATAAAGTCTATGAAGGTATACATACCCTACCCCCTTTGGATTTGAACGTGTGACCTCTTAGAAGGAAACACATGTTCTTAACCATTAGGCCCGCTCAGGTTGTAGTGTAGTACATTATAACACGATTTTGACATTGTAATTTCCTTTGAACTCTGATGTGTAAAATATTGTGCATCCAATGAACATATGCTTTGAAGGGGATCCATACGATGATTAAAGTTGTAGCTATAAGGAAATCCTTCTATGCAGCAGTTGTTACTCTAGAAATTGTGACTTTAAATCTTTCATCAATGTAAGGATGCACACAGTCACCCTATGTAATTGACTATTGTAATTGTGGAAAATTGTGTTCTAAAGTTGTAATTGTATTAGTTTCTATTAAGGTTTTACGCTAACTTCCCTACTTTTTGTTACTTGGGAGTAAGTTAATTAATATATGCAACCATCATTTTTTAATAAGGCCCATTATGTAGCTAATGTAAAAGGACCATCTTTATCAAATAAATCCCATGAGGTAGTTAATACTCATTAATGATGATGGAAACACAACTAGTTAGGGTGTTGTTATTGAGAGTCTATTTACCCAATTAGGAGGCTATGGAATGTTTTTGGTGACTATTATTTTAGTTGGAGTTATTCTTAGTGAAAGGTTAACCTAGCTTACGAGGCAAGTGAACTTTGCTTTTTTTTCTTCTAATAATCATAAATGTAAGGGAATATTTCGCATATTTCATCTTCTTTGTCTCTTGTATATTATTTTCTACATTTACATTCTCTCCATACATGGTTTTTTATTCAAGTATAAGGGTTAAGGATCACTACAAGTGGTATATAGCTCTTTCATGAGCTAGCACACAGTCAAAATTTAGCAAAAACAAAATTGAGGCTAGAGACGTGTTTTGGCATCTTTAAATAGCACGTAGACCTATCATTTGATGAGTAAACCCATGTTTTGGGAAGAATAAACATAAAAAGTACAAGTGGTGTCACTTGGTTAGACAACCTTGTAACATTTATTGGTACCTCTTCAAGTAGTACCACATTAGACATCACATGTATATAAAATTTTCTTCCATGTATGCTATGGTATATCAAAATCCCTCTAGGAAAACCTAAAACCAACTTACATAAACATATGACTATCATGTTGCTATAGTACATCGAGAACAAAACTTAAAAAGATTACTCTTTCATACCAAGGAATTAGGTAGTACAATTAAGAGTATGGTCTATCATCAGTTGGTGCCATGAAATATCTGATCAAGTGCTATTGTTGAAAACCCTCTAGTATATCGTAGGTCTATAATACTTATCATTCCTTTGTCCTTAGGACCCTGAAAACCCTAGCCTCTATATTCTACTAGAAAATTTTCTACATTTTTGAATATATAAAGAATTTGTAAATTTTGGCAGTGCAATAATACTCTACTAGGAGTAATACTTCCACCATTGTATAAAATAAATAAAGAAATACTGGATCATTTTGACACCATCATGGGAGACTTATCTCAAAATATTCCTAGTGTTGTGTTAATCGCATGGGTGTACCTCTTCAGTATCCATTTTATTGTGTATGGACTTGACAATACAATGTTCAAGGTATATCTCAAAATGCTTCTCTCAAGCCATTGGTCATATTGAGATAAGTTAGAGATAATACCTTAATGTGATCGTAAGTGATCCCATGATCCATACTCACAACATGGTAGCTGCAGAGGAAACAAATCAATTGGAAATCAAAGATATACAAACTAAGTACCATAATCTTGGCTCCTCAATTTCTTGACTTGTGGACAAGGTTGAAAAATAGGGGACTAAAATTTCCCAACAAGGTGTTGACCTCAATACCTTGATATGTGTGTATGTGTGTGCCTCCTTTGGTATCAAGGTGCCAGAACAACACATGGAGCAACCTGTTGGCACCCAAAGTTTTGGGTCCAGTTTTGTGCGCGTGCACAAACGAAAGTTGTGTGCGCTCATCCATAAGTTTTGCGAGCACCTAAGGAGATACGCAAAAGAATTCCTTAGTGCATGCATTGGATCGGGTTTTTAAAAGAAGCGCACCAATTCTAAAGGAGGTCAAGGGCGCGTCGGTCCATGTTTTGTTGGTTGTATCAGAAACCAAGAAGATGTCCATCGAAAGAAATAAATGAAGCACTAGGATATCTCCCAGAATGATTGCTTCCAACAATAGATGAAGACATAGGGAAGCTATAATATGACTTGGATAAGTAGTTAGAATTTCTGTTGATGTAAAGAACCTACATGGATCCCTGGCAAGTACCAGAAGTGTGCAAGGGCATTAGATCAGACAAGCGAGTGGAGGAGAATAGTGAAGGACAACGTTCCTCAGCCAAAAAAGATATAAAAGAGAGCTCTCAACTCAGAAAATAGTTTGGCTAATTTCTGAATGCATCGGTCCCAGAGCTCTAAGTTAGCCTATTGTAATCTTGTGTTGTATGGAGAAGTATCATGTGTCTTTTATTTGTTCGAATCTTAAATCTTGGCACAAGGCACATATTGTTGTATTCCCATTGTTTATATAGTAATGAGATGGATTCTTATGGTTATTGAACTTAGTTATTTAGCACAATGTATATCTCTAATATGATGGAATACATCCAGTAATAAAGATATGGAAGTTCTATTCTATCCTATGTTTGTTAGGAATGAGTAGCACATGTGCGTGTATAGTTTTAATTATTAGTCCTTATTAGAATATTATACATGAGTTACATGGATGTCATTTACAGTATGGTTTGGTATATTTGATCCTACATCCCCAACACAAGACCTTACGGTCTTTGTGATCCTCTCTGCATCTCGAGTGAGAATTTTCTTCGCCTTGGTCGAAGTTTGATATGTCGGTGCTTAGGGGTTTTTCTTGGACACACTTTGGATGAACCCGAGGTCTCAAACGCTCCAGTATTAAGAAGGTCAGTGGATGTGCAAGTGTGTATTGAAACAGTGACACTGCACCACATCAACAAATGGTTTTGTTGTCGAGACCTAAATCCTTGTGGAGATTGATGGAGGAAAAGAGAAATGTGGTTGCATCCGCCTAAGGAGGAGATTCAATAATGGATAGAAGCGAAGGAGGACAAGTTTTCCCTATGAGAGACGAAAGGATTGCAGGTGAACATGAAAGAATGGAAAGCTATATACCTTTACTCTAATATGCATGAACTCTTTTTCACAAAATTTCCAAGTTTGTTGCATGAATGGTTAAAAAGACAAACATAAGTCAATTTGATTGTGTTACCATCATATTCAATAGTATGGGATCAAGCTAAGCTTGATAGTCTAAAGGAATTGGATAACAAGTGGACTCAGGGTATTTATTTTTGGTCTTCTCAAGTGAAGGAAGGCTACATTATTGAGTTTGTTGTAGAATATAGTGATTTTTTCAACGAGGTTGAAAGAAAGTATGAAGAAGGTCCAACAAAGTGGATTTTATAAGAGATTCCCCTTTGGATCAAGATTTTTTTCATAGAAAAAATAACGATATCTATAGAGCCTGATAAGATGTCTGATTAAACCCCATAGCACTTGGGGGGGGAGGGGTTCTAGCAAAGGTGGGGGAAAAAGAACCAGAGCATGGATCTAGCGAGGAGGATCCAAGAAGTTGTTGAGATGAGGTGAGGACTAGAATGGACCTAGAAGAGAAGAGGAGAAAAACATCCAGAAGATACATAAGAAGAGTTGATTTGAGGAAGATGATGAGAAAAAGAGTAGAGAAGATCTAACAGAGGGTGCGCAATGAGGTTTCGGGCCTAGAATGAAGAGGAAGCTCACACCAGGCCATGGTGTAGGAGAGGATGTTGTGCCAGAGTGGAGCATAGGTGAGGAAAGACCTGTGAAGAGGCTTGGAGTTAAAGATACCAGTAGTGAAATTAGTGGTAGTGAGGGCCTAGGTGACAAACTATGTACCCTTTGGTTTTTGCGGTATGTTGCAACCTTAAGAAGAGGAGGATCTCACATGTGTGGTGCACAAGCTCAAATTTATGGTGCGCTAGTGGAATCAGAGGAGGAAGCATCACAAGTCACACGCTAATAAGAAGAGAAGTTGACGTGCAGTACAGTGGAGCACCAATCAGACGAGATTTTGGCTCTTGGTGTAGTGGTGGTACGATGAGCATGCCAAGTGAGCGGCGTGGGGAGAAGTCCCATGCTAAGTGGATAAACCGACTCCACACAAGGTTGCAGTGAAAATATTGGACTAGGAGATGAATCACATAGTGTCAGGGTGTGAATCGACCCATAGGTAGGCATGCATGTTGGTGGTGTGCAGCCACATTAGAAGGAGAGGGAGTAGGATTTGAATGCATCAAAAGTGAAGGGAGATGGAGGCTCCCCTAGTGGTGGGGGAGACAAGATGATAATGTTGGATAGTATTTCATGATTGCAACTAGATAGTTCTTTGGGTCCCCTCACAAGAAATTTTAGGAGAAGATGGTTTTAACCCCCCTTAGGAATTTGTCATCATGAAGAACACTAGTGAAGAGGTTAGTGTTGAAGAAAGTGAAGAAGAGGAAAGGAGTGATGACACAAGTAAATCAGAAGGTGTAGTCAACAATAATTTACCCCAAGCGATAGTGACGTGGAAGGATCCAAGCAATAGTATTCAAAAGAGTGGAACTAACTCTGGTTCCAAGATGGCCAACCAAGATAGTACATTGAGATTGTTTGTGTTCCATGGAATGAGTAAGGACGATGTATAAAAACACTAGTTCATCTATGAAGCAATCTGGTCTATAAAGAGAGTTATAGATGAGGTAGATGAGATCATGCAACTAGATACTACATTCAAGGATCAGACCCTGATGTGGTACATGAAGTATAAGGATATTGTGCCAGTAGGATAGGAGAGGTCACTAGCTGAGATCAAATAGCATCTTCTTAGAGAATTTTAGAAGTCGAAGTCAGAGTCCGAATGCATTATAAAAATAAAGGAAATCAAGCTAAAAGAAGGAGAGACCTTCTAAGATTATGACCAACAGCTCAAAATCCTATTGGATAGGATGATGTTCTAGATATAGGATGTGCAGCACAGAGAATGTTTCATTTCAGGTTTTCTCCCCCATATATGATTCATGCTCACCCAACAAAAGGTGATGACTCGGGATGAGGCAATCGAGGTCATGATGCACTTGGAAGCCAGACCTAGAGGAAAAGAAACATTGACCGGTTAGCACAGGTTCAGTCGCAAGTAGCCAACTTAAAAATACAGTTGCAAGATATGGCCAAGGACAAAGTCATGCATGAACATGTGTGGTGAACTACATATCGTTCATAAGGGAATCGACGAGATGAGTGTCTAGTCCTTCTAAATTATGTGGCAATAGGTGCACCAAGTCCAGTTCCATATGGATAGTCAGAATGGTGTGAAATATGTCGTTAGTGGGGCCATGTGCCACCTTTCTACCCCACCTTATAGAAGTATCAAGAAACAAATCAAACCCTCTTCTTTGAATTCTGTAAGTTCATCGACCATGATATGAATAACTATTTCTCCCTCCAGTTGATGCAAGATAATACTCAGGATGCATTCCAGGTACAATAGGAACAAAAGGGTGGTGCGTGTGGTGGCGGAAATAGAGGAAGATATCAAGGAATACCTCGAGGTGGGTATGGACATGACCACAGATGAGGATATGGTGGAGGAGGCAATAGACCCCCCACATGTTTCAATTGCGGTGATATTTTTCATGTCTCATGATTCTAAACCAAGTCGTGCATTCTCTACACATATTGTTATAGTCCTGAACATGTAACCGAGGATTGTCCAAAATTGCTAAAGAAATGGGAGGAAAAGAAGGGTAATTGTAACATGGTACATGCCGCACCACACAAAAACAAGAAGAATAGGGACGCGGACGTCCGGGTAGTAACCTGTGGAGGGGAAAAGACAAGGGCCGACTTCGAGCATGGAGAAGGTTTGGGTCTACAAACAAAGGGAAAGATCATGAAGGCCCCCCATTCCCATCCTGAGTTTGATGCAACTTAGCATAAATTATTTCTGCATGACATGGAAAGAGCCTTGGAGGAAGAATGAGTGAGAGAGTAGTTGCAATGTGCGACTCAAAGGTATATTGAAGAGGCACGGGTCTGAGAGGAAGTTCAGAGAGATACGTAGAGATCACTAGAAGAATCATGGATTCACAAAGAAGTGTAATGGGAAAAACAAAGCTCACTAGAGGAATCTCGTGCGTGCGAAGAAATACAATGTGTGACGAAGAGATCTTTGGAGGAAGCGCACATGCATGAAGAAATATAGCCCATGACCTAAATATCGATAAAAGAAGCACACAAACAGACTGTTGTGATGCACTAAGTAGGAAGCATATGAACATCACCAAGAAGAGTTGCAATGCATAGCATGCATATAAGCCTTGCAAAAACTCTGTCACATGGGAAAAAAAGAACATAAATTCAATACCTTCTTGCATTATTTTTTGTGTTTTCTCATAGATCCCGAAGCTGTGAGTAAGTCGACTCAGATGTTAACTACTTGCATGAAAGAACAAGGAGAGGAGACCATCATTTCAACTCCGCTACTAGAAAGGGATGTTTGTGAGGTCAACAAGAAAAGGTGCACTAGTCAAGAGTTTAAGATGACAGTAGAGCTCGGTGGGTATGACATGGATGGAGACATGTTGGATGTAGAATCCGATGTGAACATTTTACCCAAGAAATCCTAGGAAGTGATAGGGAAACCTAAGTTGGCTTGGTTTCCCATTCAGCTTCTATTATCCAATCAGTAGTTAGAGGTGAATATATAAGGAATAAACACAAAGGCCAAATTCAAAGTCATTGAAATCANTTGACACCCTACACGTGGTCATGCCACTTGATCCATATGGAGGAAACCGCTACAATGAGCCTATCGATAAGGATGTGCAAAGCTTGACAATTGAAAATGTTTACAAGGTCATGGGGCGTGGGGAGGATTACATAAACCCCATCGTATACGGGGAATTAACTTGGAGGAGTGTCAAGTCTTATGACACAGATTCTGAAGATGCCTTAGATAGATGGAATTATAAGCTTTATGAGGTGTCAACAAGGCGATGTGCGTGGATCACAAAGGCAGTGCTATGGATAGGATCTGAACTTTCTGACACCCCATGGTTTTATGACATTGAGTGATGCAAGAGCATTGCCTTCAAAGTCAAAACGCAAGTGTGGAGGCAAAGGAGCGATATCTCAGCATGACAGACTTTCAAATCAAAAATTAACTCAGAATTAAATTGGGTTGTTGAGATATTTTGTAAACAACATTTTAAAAATGTAACTTGTTTGTAAAGTCGTGAAGGACTATAAGGGTTGTAGATATAGAGTGTTCAATCTTATCTGGAAATAAATGTTAGTTATTGTAATAGGATAGAGTAGGTAACCGCCAAGAGTTTGATAGATAGGTTATAGACAGGACGACGAGTTCTCATGGGGCTGGTCCTTAGATAGTTTGTTGTTGCATTGTAAAAATTTATGAGATTAGGAGGAGATGAGATAGAGATCAAAGAGATCAGTAGAACAGAGTAGAGTAGAAGAAATACTATGCAATTTTGTTTTCATGAATGAATAGAACAGACAGAATTGTCCCAAATCCTTGGGCTGTGTTCATTTAACGGGTGATTGAAAGAATGTGATATTCTGTGTGTATGATTATTTTCATTTTCATTCATGTATGATTGTTCGAGAGGTTGATTGTATGAGTTCGCGACGAAACTGGATGAGTTTCATATGTTTCTATTCTGACACTTGTATGCAAGGTGTGCATCTTGAATGCAAGGAGTGCATTGATTGAGTCTCAGATTGACTCAGAGAAGTTCAGAGAGAACAAAGGAAACTTAGACCAGGTGCAAGGTGTGCACAACATCGAGAAGCGACCAAGCTTCGAAGAAACTGAAACAAAGGAACGCTTAGTGGGTAAGAAGAATTTATTTTCAAGAAATCCTTCAATCTGAGATATCGAAATCCCGAGGATGCAAGGTGTGCATGGGAAATCAAAATCATTTTAAGGACAAAGATCATAAGGGATATCACTTTCACAAGTGATGACAATATCCAAGAGTCGGACTCACAGGAGGAGAAAAGGTTCGAAACTTTTGAACACTTAGAAAATCTTCTAAGTCAGAGAGATTAGAAGCTCAGGAGGAAGAGAGACAATGGTCGTTGGATCACAGTGCAATGAATCAACATCTGTCTGATCATAGTAAGGTGCACGATCCTTAGCACTTCACACACTCAGGGGAGAGAATTCACCAAGGGTTGAGAACTGAGATTTTCGAAGCCCGAAGAGCCAGAAACCCGAAGTAGAATCTCAGTCATCCGATCGCAGGAACAGATCTGAGCCGTCAAATTGTTCGGAGTAAACTTCAAGTGTCAAATCGCCAGAGTGGATCTGAGCCATCAGATGCCATGAATCCGAGAGGAGTCAAGTTTGAAACTTGAGATTTATGAAGCACGGAGAGCTTAAGGGCTGGAGTGAATCTGGACCGTTGGATCCAGGAGGACACATGTCCATAGGACGAAAGATACAAAGGAAGGCAAAGGTCTAAGTGTTGAAACACCCAAAGCCTAAAGAGTCAAAGAGCCGAGAGTTGTCGATCTATAGGTGGACACTTGTCAATAGATTGCAAGCTCCGGGTAAAGTTGTTGTGGAGTTTTAGTTGAGAACTAAGACTGCAGATCCCCGAAGACCCGAAGTGATTCAAGGCCATCAGATCTAGGAGAGACGTGGCATAGATCCATGCACTATGGGTAAAGTCCCAAAGTAATCCTAGATCGTTAGATCAAGAGGACATGCAGAAGAAATCCACTTACTTCGCGGGGATACGTGAAGGGATCATAGTCATTGATCCGAAGAGGACACGGGTTAGTGGATTAGAGTCTTAGGATAAAAGCCAAAAAAGGAAAGGGTTGAAGTTGAGAACTCCTGAGTTTGGAGTTCTGAAGTGATCAGCACCATTGATTTCATGGGATAGGTGTCCATAGATCATCAACTCTGGAGGATTGGAGTACGGAAGAGAGATAGGTTTGAGATTTCAAAATCGTGAAGTCCGAAATTTCGAAAAGTTCACATCTGTTGATATCAAAGGGACAGATCTGGCCCTTGGATTTGGAAGATGCGGATCTGAACCGTCAGTTCAGGAAGTGTCATCAAGATCGCAAGATCAATGATCCTGTAGCATTATGGAGACGTGAGTTGCACGAAGTTTAAAATATTGAGGGCGGGCCACAATCCAAACTGTGGTTTTTTCATGAGGACATGTGGAGGCTGGAGGAGCATTGCAGGCCCAAAAGTAGTTTAACTTCAAACCACTTGTGGCCGCACCCGCAATCGTGTGGTCATTGCCCAAGGACATATCACGAGAGGGATTATTTGAAAAGGATTTAACGCCCATCACTCTAATATTTCGTAGGAAATCGAAAGGAAAGGTCGCAGGTATCACAAGACCACACTAGAAGGACAAAAGGACCTATTTTTTATTAATACGTGGGACTATCAAGGTCCTAAATAGTCGCTTGACTTAGAGAATAGCATATCCTTTGACTAGGAGGTCGCGCAACCCTACGGGGGAGTAGGGGGGTTGCATCAGGTGGTATCAGAGATAATATTGAGTTTGTTTGTAGACAACAGACAAAGGAGAAAGGAGACAAATTTATATCAATCGTGGTATCAATAATTTTT
>JASDQU010187999.1:7639-18641 GCA_032191745.1 Picea mariana
CTTGGATAGCAGTGTAAATAGGGGAGAAGCTATCTTACTTAAATCCTTGATGATCCTCTTGTAGTATCCTACATGTCCAAGAAATGTTTTGATATTTTTTTGTTTCAAAGTTGTAGGAAATAGGGTGATGATCTTGATTTTTTTTTTTTCTACTTCAACCCCCCTAGATGAAAGATGGTGTCCTAACATAATCCGTTTATCCATCATCATATTTAATTTTTCATTGTAAGGGATAGGTTCATTTATCTACATCTTTGGAGAACCTTATCCAGATTGTCCAAGGATTCATCAAAAGACCTCCCATAAGGGGTAAAGTCATCCATATAGATTTCAACTTTATAATGGATGAGTTCTAAAAATATGTTGTGTATTGCTATTTGGAAAGTGGCTGGGGAATTACATAGGCCAAATGGTAATACTTTGTAGGAAAATGTGCCCCATGGACAAGTAAATGTGGTTTTTTCCTAATATTTGGGACTGATCTGAATTTGGTTGTATCCACTAAATCCATCCAGGAATGAAAATTATTCCTTCCCAGCTAAGACATCCAATACTTGGTCAATGAAGGGTAAGGAGTGTTTATATTATGGTAGTTGTGGGAGGTATTAACCTCCACATGTAACCCTGACAATAATAGAATATTCCAAGAAGCAAGAAGAAACCCTAAAGCTTTGGACATAACCCTAGAAGACAAGTCGGCTAAAGGAAATATTTAATATTGAGATTTTAGCCTCCATAATGAGAATTCGGCCTAGAAAACTAAGGAGGATTAGTATAAATACATGACACTATATATCATTTGACACAGACAACTCACAACAACATAAATGTAAGAGTGTGTACTCCAGAAACTGAGTAAGTGCACAAGTCTGAAGAGTAGTTGCAGTTGCAGCTACTGCAACCTGTATTCTTGGATTAGTCTTGGACTTTCTATTGGTTATGGTTTGGATTTTCTGGCTTGTGTGATAAACTCTAGAGAGAGGTATGCTACATTGATTGGCTATTAGGCCTAGGGTTTGCTTCCGAAATTATTCTCGCTCAAGGTTAATGTGCTCAAGGGTGGCTTCGGCCTATGGTTGGGTGACAATATTGCTATATTGTCTATGGTTAAAGAATAAAACCTATTATTTTCTAACAGGTTATGGGCCCACACTATATTCGGATATTCTAACCACTAGAAGATATATTAGGACGATTTGATTAGTTATAGTTGCAGTTGCAGTTAGTTTTTGTTGCAGCAATGAAACCCTAACCATCTTGTTGAGGTACCTTAAGTGAAGAGATTGACCTAATTTCTAGATATCCTAGTGTTCCCTAACCCAACGCACCTCCTAGAACTCTCAGCAAGATAAGACACCAAGTTTGAGCTTTGGGTTAAAGTCAAAGGTTGAACAAGTCAATTTCAAAGGTTGACCAAGTCAAAGCAGTCATGACTTACTCTATGAAGTCAGAAAACAAGTTAGAAGGGGATTCTAACATTAGAGCATGGAAGACAAGGATTAACCTCATCCTTGACAAGAATAAAGTGTTGGATATTGTGAAAGGAAATATTGTGGAACCACAGGTTGAAGAAGGAAAAGAGAAGGAACTTTAGAACGTTGCAATTATGGAGAAGTTCAAGGACAGTGACATCAATTCCATGAGTATCATAGTGGAATCTGTAAAAGACCACTTGATACCCTACATCTTTCATATTGACTCATCTAAGAAGATGTATGATGCCCTAATTAACCTCTTCTCAATCAGAAACATTAGACAAGTAATGAGTCTGAAGAATGAGCTCTGTGACATGAAAATGAATAATGATGACAACATAACATTATATTTTGTGAGAATCTCTCAGTTAAGAGATCAACTACAAGTTATTGAAGAAATCATTTCAGAGAAGGAACTGGTAAATATAGTACTGAATGTTCTTCCTAAGACATGGGATGCATTTTCCGCAAGCATGAACACAAGGAAGGAGTATCCCACATTTGAAGAACTTTGGACTTGATGTGCACAAGAAGAATCAAGGATTAGCACAAAAGAGAAATTCCAAAGGAAAGATGATGATCAAGCCTACACAACAAAGTTCAAGAAATTCAGGAATAAGAAGAAGTTTCACTCAAGGAAGAAACCAAATCAAGAGAAATATATGTCAAAAATACAATGCTTCGACTGTCAAAAATATGGTCACTACAAGAATCATTGTCATGAGTTAAAGAAAAGGAAGGAAACACACAAAGCATCAGTTACCGAAGAAAGGGAACCCTCAAAGAAGGCCAAGCAAGATAAACCATACTTCTTCTTCTAAAACAAGGGAACAATATTCTTCATAGTTCTTGTACATAACATGTTTACATAGTTTTTGTTCATATATTGCATATCTATTTCTTAGAAGATAATATGTTCAAGTGAAACACCTATGGAAGAATAACAAGATAAGGATTGTTATCATGATAACTACAAGTCAAGCATTACACATGAAAAGATAAAGTACATTGACAATCCTTGGTAACAATTCCCGTGGAATCTATTACATAAGTAACTACTGCAAGATAAGCCGAAATCATAATCAAAATTGAAGAAAAACCAGAAGAAGTCAAAGCATAAATAAGTTGACAACCAAGAAGAAATTAGAAAAATACTTGTGACACCTTGCAGAAGGCAATAAGAATGTAGAAAGAAACATGGACTCTCTCAGATGGAGGGAGATGATTACAAAATTCCAAAAGAAGAGCATGCATTCATGTATGAAGCAAGGATTAGGAGGGAGCTAATCCTAAATAATATGGTCCAGTGATGATTATGAAGTATCTATCCATGTTCCCATTGAAAGTAGCAGCCATGAAAAGAAACATGTGTTCAATTTGAATTTAGAAGAAGTATTCTTCGAAAATAAGCCTTAAAGTATCTTTGGTTGTCCATATAGATCCATGATCATATGATGAAAGGAATAAGTTGGAATCTTCAGGGCATGGAATCTATAGAAAATTCCATGGACCCAAGAGCTAAAGAGAAACATGAGGAAGAACATGAAGATTCCAAGAGAGAAAGAAAATCCATAACAACCAGTTATTACACCGAGAATCACAAGACTACCGGCTTGGTTTGAACCCACTAGAAGCAATCAAGAAGAAGAAATGGAAGTTATGATGAAGAACAATATATGTAAGAAATTGTGAAAAAGGATTATGAATGGAAGCATTGCAATATTTAGAACTAGATTTTCTTCCATAAGGAGGAGAAGACTATGATAACAACTTGTTCTCGTAAACCATATACACCTCTATCTGAGCTATTATATCTCTTGTAGTATCCATGGATTGAAGTTTACATCAGTTGGTTGTAAAAGACTATTCTCCCAATAGAGCATTTGAGGAAGAATCTTATGTAAAGCAATCTCAAGTTTTTGAGGTATACTAGAAAGAGACCCATGTAGGCAGATATAAGAATACCTTGTATGGATTCAAGCAACTTGAAGCATGGTGAAAAATTTCTATGACAGAGATAGTGTATCAGAATAGTTACTCATAATTCTAGGATGATGGACTTATAATCCATGGAAAACTCTCATGATGACATAAGAAGTGCTACTTGGACATGTTTCAGTTTGAGCCTTTCCATGATGTCTTGATCTAGAAGGAAACATAGGTGCTGAATTCAACCATGATATATATTGTAATGATCAGAGATACATGAATCCTTCAGAGAAAACCAGTGTTCCATAATAGACCAAAGTACATTGAGATCAACCATTACATTCTTCATGATGAAGTCCAAAAAAGAGAAGTGGTTCTCCAATATATCTCCATAGATGAGCAGATAGAAGATATTTTGGTAAAACCTTTGTCCTAGATGAAAAGTTTGCAAGCTAGGGCTCGTGGAGATGACATTATTATTGAAAAAGGAAGATATTACTCTCAGGTTGGGAGGGAGCATTGATGTGTTATTTATTTATGGACAATCATTTTTTGGTTCGAAAAATGGTCCAGGATGAGTAGTTCCTTTCCAATTCGGAAAGTGGTTTGAGATTTTTTATGGACAAGAATTTTTTAGTTTGGAAAATGGTCTAGATCGGACAGTCATTTTTGTAATGAAAATGGTTCAATAGATTGTTTATGTACCATAGACAACAATTTCCCTTGTGGCTAGTGTGGGGGAATGGTCTAGGACATTCATTATTCTTGCTAGTCACTCTGAGTAGTGGTTAATTAGAATGGTCTGCCTCGCCCGGTAGTCATTATTTCGAAGTTCACAGTTGTGAGAAGTTTTGAAGAATGGTTATTTTTGGAGGTTGGTGCAGGACAATCATTTCCATTAGGAAATGGTCCAGATAGTCATTCCCTAGGGAATACTCATTATATCCATGTTTCACTATGTTTAGTGTCGGAGGAATGGACCAGTTAGGTGAATGGTCCAGGTTCAACAATCAGGGACAAACATTCCCTAGGACAGATTCATTCTCTCTAGGTTGTACTATGACTAGTGCAAGAGAAATGCCCTAGTTAGGTGAATGGTCCAGGCTCGTAAATCAAGGACAATTATTTCTCTATGCTTGAGAAGAATAATCCAGATATCCCATGGCTGATGTTTTACTTTCTAAGGGCAAATGATCTTCCAGATATCACAGATGTGAGTGGAAGATTGGCCCAGATGACTCACTTTATATCATGATATTGTTTCTGTGCATTTTGATATCAGATGATATGATTGCTTTGGAGACTGTATGTCTCTGGATGGTAGATGTATGCTATTATGGTGGATGTGTTCCACTGGTTGTGTACATGTGTCACTGATTAAGTAGTTGTGTGCTACTTGGTGTGGTAGTGTACCACTGGATAATAGTTGTGTACTACTATGGATAGACACAGTTGTGTTCTATTGAATGAAATTGTTCTGATTGTCGTGTACACTATCAATAGTGTTGAATAAGCTAGATGGATAGTCAGTGTGCTAGTGGACAGACATTATCCGAGCATAAAATGGTCCAAGACATTTATTCTTCTAGGACGTATGCTTGGATTAGAAGAATAGTCCTTGTAGCCCATGATGTGGCTTCCATCATATGTTGAAATAATTATTCTTCTAGGAAATATGTATGGATTAAAAGAATGGTTATTGTATCACTCTGTGGCATGAGTGACTTATTCAATATCATGCCTGATTACTCAAATGAAGTATGGCTTCGAGGGATGATGCAGTTGATGATATCATATGATATTGATAATGATAAGGGTGATTGTGATGTAATCATGAGATAGCATGTATGGATATGATGATGCTACCGATTGAATGGTATGTTTGTGCTCAAGACCATTGCTTTAAATACCTCCCTAGATAGGAGGGAGTGTTGATATTATGGTAGTTGTAGGAGGTATTAACCTCCATGTGTAACCTTGATAAGAACAAAATATTCTAGGAAGCAAGAAGAAACCCTAAATCTTTGGACATAACCCTAGAAGACAAGTCAGTTAAAGGAAATATTTGATATTTATCTTTTAGCCTCCATAATGAGAAGTCAACCCAGAAAGCTAAGGAGGAGAAGTATAAATACAGGACGCCAGATCTCATTTAACACACACAACTTGCAACTGCAAAAATGTAAGAGTGCGCACTGCAGAAACTGAGTAAGTGCGCAAGTCTGAAGAGTAGCTGCAACTGCAACTACTGCAACCTGTATTCTCGGTTTAGGCTCGGACTTTCTATTGGTTATGGTTTGGAATTTCTTCCTTGTTTTCTAAACTTTGGAGAGAGGTACGCTACATTGATTGGCTAATAGGCATAGGGTTTTATTATGGAATTATTCTATGTCAAGGTTAAGGTGCTCGGGGGTGGCTTCAACCTATGGTTGGGTGCCAATATTGTTATATTGTCTATGGTTAAGCAATCACACCTATTATTTTCTAACAAGGAGAAATGGTCCTTTCTTGTAGCCTTTTTTAAATCTCAGTAATCAACACATATCCTCCATTTCCCATTATTTTTCATAAAAATAACTAGAGAGACCCATTCACTATCTAAAATTGGATATATGAATCTGACATCTAACATTTTTTTCAATTCTTGTTTAACTATATATTTCATTGGTTCATCCTTCTTTTGGAATGCCTAACAGGTTTGCAGTCCTCCTTGATATAAATATGGTGAGTACAAATAGAAGGATGGATTCCTTTCATGTCCTTATAATCCCATGCAAAAGCTTCAATATTCCTTTTTAGCACATCTAATAACTTTTGTTCTTGTTGACTAGTAATTTTATTGTCGATTTTGAGTGTTTTTGCAAGGTTGATCTCTATGGTTTTGACAGATGGATCTTCAATATCAACAGTGAACACGTTTTTCCATAATTTTGTTTTATTTTCAATGGAATTTCAAATATTTTCTCATTATTTATCCATTCTATATTCACATCAGTTGGATGTTGATTTTGTAGAAAATTTTCAAGGAAAGTGTCATTGTCAACTGTATTATTAGCCAAAGTTGTGTTGATTGTGTATATGGGATAGGAAGTTGTTTGTGTCATATAGTATTCTTCTTCTACCCACATAGGAAGGTTTTTTTTTATCAAAGGCTAGACAAGAGAATAAAGAACAATCTACTTTTGGGACAGGCCACCAATTATAGTCATGTTGCATGCCCTACATCCAATGTATGCATATGTTGTGTCTATCCAAGGCATCCCCAAAATAAGAGGGTATCCATTGAATTGAGACTTGGTTTGAAGGACTAATAAGTCAGTGGGGTACTCCCAATAATCAATAGAGATTATGATATCTTATAACATCCCTTTAGGTTTGACTGTGGATCTATCTACAAGTTTAAGGATAGTGGGAGTATCTCTCAAAAATCCTTGAAGGTTGAGTTTTAACATAGTATCTTTGGTCATAACTTTGATGGTAGCCCCTAAATATATGAGAGTATTGTGGATCAAGGTTTTGTTTATGTGAAGATTTACTTGGGGGTTTTCTGAATCCAAGTACTTAGGTACAATTAACTTCCCAAGCATAAGGTCAACTAGTTTTCCTATAACGTTTATAGTGGGGGCATCTTTTATTTTCCTCTTTGTCCTTATAATGCACTCTTATTTGATAAAACTATTGAAAATAGGCACATACTTGAGGGATTTTAAGAGAAGTATTTTTATACACAAACTCTTAAGTTCTCCTCAAATTTATTTCTCTTCAGATGTTTAAGTTTTCCTTTCATTTAATATTTTAGGATAAGGAGGAGTTTGTGGTTGAGGTGAGGTAACATATTATTTCTCATATTCTACATATTTTATGATCTTTGGTTGTTATTGTAAGACATTTCCTAATCTAAGATTGATCTCTTTTACTTCTAAGGAATAAGTCTGATAAGTGGTTTCATTTTTGTATACATGTTGAACTTGTTTGTTATTCGTATTTGGAAAAAGTTGATTAGGTAGCTAAGGTTGTTTAGGAGGGACACTATTTTGAGTAGTCTTTTTGGTTTGAGGAGGAGGGGGAATTAACACAGGTTGCTGAAAATTTTGTGGTCTCCATCCTTGTAGAGGTTGAATCAACTAAGGGTTTTGATTTTGAGGCATGCTAGGAAAGGATTGGTATGGAGGAGGAATTGGTGGCACTAGTACATTTAGGTCAAATTTCGATGGCGGGTTCGACGCAATTGCCACTTTATATTGTCAGGAGAATGACAAAAAACAGACCCCCTCAAAGGTCGTTTTACATGACGTCTCTTTTCCGATGACATATATTTCGTCGTTATTGAGACGTCTTTAACATGGCAAGATTAACATCTTGAACGTGGCAAGAGAGATGTCTGGAACGTGGCAAGAGAGATGTCTGGAACATGGAAAGACCGACGTCTTGAACGTGGCAAGAGAGACATCTTAAACATGGAAAGAGAGACGTCTTGAACGTGGCAAGACTGACATCTTGAAGGTGGCAAGAGAGACGTCTAGAACGTGGGAAGAGAGACGTTCAAGACCAACATCTTGAACGTGGCAAGAGAGACATCTTAGATGTGGCAAGAGAGATGTCTAGAACGTGGCAAGAGAGACGCCTTGAATGTGGCAAGACCGACATCTTGAAGGTGGCAAGAGAGATGTCTAGAATGTGCGAAGAGCGACGTTAAGAGGTATCATCTCTAACGTGGTTTCTATGGGAGCGACACTCCAAGATGGCCCAATAGCGACTATGTTGTAGTTATTTAAAAAAAATTTACAATATCAATACTAAGAGGGACAGGTACATTAACCTTTGCTAACATACTAGCCATATCAATATTTAAATCTATATCATCGGTCTTAGGCAAGGTTGGTTGAGGAGGAGGACTAAATTCCAATGGTAAAGGGGGTCTTGTCTATAGAGAGTTTAGGATCACTAGGATATGTCTCAGGTGTGTTATCACACGAACTCACAATTGTTGAGATAAAGTCCAAAAGCTCAAGTGCAATCATGTGTAATAAGACTGCAAAAATATACTAGAGAGTAAGTCCCTGTTTTTAGATAGGATCAAAATAATACTGTACTTTCTTGGGTATGTCGAAACAAGTGCCATCCAATACAAGATCCTATATACCAATGAGATAGCTGAGCAACAGAAATTCCAGAGCCTTCACTGAAACCTCTAACAATTTGTTTGACATTTAGCAGACAATTGTATCATCAATAATACAACTTGAAGTCATTGCAGGTATTGCTTTGTATCCTTTGGCTAGCACAACAAATTCACACGTAGAATGCAAGTGTTCTGTATATATACATTGAGCAAAAGAGCAAACTCATAGAATGTAAATTGTAGCAATTCGAAACAACCATAATAGATTTGGACTACAGATATAAAGCTCATAATCTCTCATGCCAAGACATTTGAAAATGCCAAACCATGTAAAATTCAATATCCCAATACTCGGTCAGAACAAGGGGTGAAAAAAGACAAATTTAAATACACCCCTCATAGTGCAACAGTTTAGCCAAAGGTATTCTATAAGAGGAATTTCCAAAAACAATAATTTGTAGAGGATTCAAAGGCAATATTTAATGTTTCTAGGAATTGCTTAAAGAATTGAGGAAAACTACCGAGGGAAATTGTAGGCATATCGCCTTTATCAACCTCTTTTCCAACATCAACAAGTAGACAAAATGATCCTGCCTATCCTTTAACTTCAACAGATGATAAAAAATGGAATCTCCCTTTGCTAACTTTGTGGAAAAGATAAAATATTTAAAGTTTCATACAACCACCAGAGACTTTTCACAAATTGCATACATTTGTCACATTTTGTAGCTGTAGAATCAAAATGTCAGCATTTGATAACTTAATTATCCTTTAACTTCAATAGTTGATAAAAAACAGAATCTCCCTCTGTTAACTTTGTTGAAAAGAGAAAATATTTAAAGTTCCATACAACCACCACAAACTTTTCACAAATTGCATACACTTGTCACATTTTGTAGCTGTGGAATCAAAATGTCAGCATTTGATAACTTAATTATCTCTCCTATTTGAAGCTTCATACAACCATAACATACTTTCCACAAATTGCATACATTTGTCGCTTTTTGTAGCTGTGGAATCAAGATGTCATCATTTGACAACTTAATTAGCTGCATTTTGGTTTTTAAATCATAATCCACTTGCTTGTCTGTATCAGTTGGATCTCTCAAAACATTTTCCAACACCAACTCCACCATTTCTCTGTATTCAACAATACCAATCATCTTGTGTTTCCAGAGATTATAGTTTTTCCCATTCTATTTCCGTGCATCTAGCAACTTGATGCTTTGTAAACTAGCCATATTTTATTTTTACAAACCTCAAATAAGCTCTTTTAACTCAAGTATTTTTTTATCTTACCTGTATTCTAAGTTCTCTCCCTCTTGGAAACCTTACTCATGTCTACATATCTTCTGAGTCCTGAGTCACAGCTCAATGGCTAGCTTCCTTGAATTGTCTCTGCCTGACGTATCTCTCCAAGATTGTCCTGAGTTGTATCTCCTATTGGTGTCACATGTCTGCACACCAACAACTAGCAAATCCGTGTCTATCCTACATTTTCTCTCCAGTGATTAACAGTTGTAAAATTTGTTGTTTGGTTCTGATACATGCAACAACCATACTGCTACACAGTTTCTCTCGGTTATGATTCATGCTACAGGTCTGTCCTAGCTATTGCTCATGTTGATGGTCTGATTCTTCATCTGCCTTGTTGACTGGGGCATCTGTCTGCCTCCTAAATTTGTCTGCATCTGTCTATTTGGTTCTGATATGCATAGCAACCATACTGCTACACAGTTTGTCCCAGTTATGATTCATGCTACAGGTCTGTCCTAGCTATCGCTCGTGTTGATGGTCTGATTCTTCATCTGCCTTGTTCACTGGGGTATCTGTCTGCTTCCTAAATTTGTGAAATTTGTCATCTCTCCCACACTGACTCACATTCTATCCTAGTGTTTCTCTCTCACATGTGTAAACCTAGGCTCTCATACCATATAATATTTTTAGCAAACACAAACATTACAAATATGCAAAGTATTCAACAGAGAGAATAGTATATGTTATTTATAATTTAAAAAAATGATGGACAAAATGTTTTTGATAGATTAGCAAACTGTTTGGCTTATTTAGATTGAAACAAAGCTTAATATTGTAAATATGTATTCCAAAAAGCCATTATTCAAATAGGTATATCCTCTTCTAGTAGGTGTGGAGGCATGTATATATCCAAATGTGAATCCATTACAACAATCCCCATATTGACCTAGTAGAATGTAGTCAATAATCTTTACTACTATAACAAATCCTTCTAGCTAGCCTATTATGTTATATCAAAGCATAGTTTTTCCTCATCCCATGGACCCTTGATTTCAAATTTGTATTCTTGAGCTTTTATCAACCAATATGGACAAGCGATCACAATAAACAAAAGCAATCCCACAAAAAGAACAAATACTAGCCAATGCAAGGGGAAAATCAGGCCCAAAGTTATAAGAACCAACAAAACAGAAAAGCACAGATACAGTTTGACAGAGTA
>JASDQU010188003.1:0-20453 GCA_032191745.1 Picea mariana
AAAGCCAGTCTTGTATTATGATGAGCCAGCCTTGTGTTGTGATGATGATGATGTATCAGTTTTTATACTAATACATATTGATGCAGATGATGATGGCATTCCTTTGAGAATGACGACGTTGCCGATGAAGAAAACTTCCGATGATTTATAGATACGCCAGTCAGTGTTCCAAGATGATATTGATGATGTTGTCCTCTCACCCACTTGATGCTGTTGATGATGCTGTCCTCTCTCTCTCGCATGATGCTGCTGAAGAATACCCTTCTTGTTAAGGGGGAGTGTTGAAATAATGTAACTGCAAAGAGTATTCATATTATTATTGATATATTATTCATAGAATCAATCCCCATTGTGGATTGATCACGTCGGTTATTGTAATAGGACCAAATCCCCTTTTGCGGATTGGTCAAAAGACAATTGTAATAGGCAGAATAAGAAGTCGGCCCCAACAGATATTAAAGAAGCCCAAAAATATAATAAAGGTGGGTTTACCCACCCAGTTTGAGAAGTCGGCCCTTCTAGTGAAGAGACACTTCACACGTGCCAGACTTTTATAAATAAAGGAGGCTAGCGCCTCACTTAGACACAACTCACTTGCTCATTTTGAGAGACAAGTTTAGATCTGTTGCTGGAGAAGGAGAGAGAGAGTGGCACATATCTGGGAGAGGACTTTCTGTATTAACTTAAGAGATCTCTTGGCATTGTATTGGCTATCTATATTAAGGAAGTTTTGCTGGGTTTTCTTCCCCTAGAGGGTTTCCCAGGATAAATGTTGTGTCTCTTGTGATTGTGTATTTCTCAGTGATCTTGGATTATGCCATTGTTATCTAATGAAATGCAAACATCTATAATAATGGCTTAAACATTAACAACATCTACAATAAATCTCCCCTACACAAAACTGGTGTACTTTGTCTAACAACTTAGGTCGCAATTTTTGAATGCGTAAATCTTCTACCATAACTAAGATTTTGTAGGAGACATTCAACAAGGAAATGAGCCTCCATCCCCCAACAATATCTCTAGACGAGTACTTCAAAATAAGCTTGATCATATCCTAAATCAAAAGCTTTGATAAACAACCAATGAGAAAGCTTCCCTTGCCAACCAAATTTTTTTATTGCCCACCGTATCTCATATCCTTTCACAAGGCAAGTCATTTAGACGTGGAAACTTACCATTCTCCATAGATTTCAACGTTGTGAAAAGTTCATCTTTAATAATTTCACTATGCAATCTATTTGTGTCCATGAAAGACACCTTGTGATGGATACTTTATAACCCTGTGTCTAGCCTCGACAACATTGTCAGAGAAAGCATAATTAAAAGAAATATTATGAAAATGGATCCCCAAACGTATTTTTGACCTAGATAAGATCTTCGTCTAGAGACCCATCTGGCCTTCTTAGACCAAGAACCATTTCTAAAGCATTCTTTTTCTTCTGGAAATCAAAATGTAACTTGTAATCCTTGTCTCCCTCCTAAATTCACTGAAGACATGCACACACTCAAGCTCCCCTAGCAACATACTCATGTTCACTCCTAATGAAGTGCTCTAGTTTATTGCTTCCACTTGCAAATTGGTGTTATATAAATCCTCCAAAAATATATGATTTCTTCCAACTTTTCCTTTGTTGATTTAACCTCTCTTCATTGTTATTTTGCCACTATTCTTCCTCACCCTCTCATAAACTTCATTGTCTTGTGGATAGTTGATTCTCACCGAAGGACCTGTTATCCCCTATCTTAGGGATAACTAAGGAGATCATGTCTCGAGGCCCACAGGTCCTAGACATGGAGTGCCAAGAGCCAGATGACTTGAGTGTGGCCCTGGAGGGCCCATCGTTTCTTCAGTGCAACCCAACTATCAACAACAACAACATCCATCCCACCGGCTTGGTTCTGAAGTAGCAGTAAGTCTTACTCCATGAGGTAATGAGTTCGGGTATCATGGTATGTATCACTATGATTTTTGAAGCACTTGAATATGTTGCACTGAACTCTACTTCATTTCATAACGTTTGCTTGGAAATTATGTTCTTTAACTTGTTCATACCTGGGAGGGTGACATAATGTCCTAGTAAGTTGATTTCCCTTTAGGATGAGTTGCTACTAGGTGGGTATGTGAAAGGTCATCGTCCATTCCCTCCATACTTACCACTTTCCATCATTATTCCTCTCATCTTCCCCCACCTTCGTTCGAGCCTTGTGTTTGCCACGCTAGGAAGGGTTGTACCTTGCTTTGTGGGAAGAAGGGGCTAAAGGCCCAGGAGGTAAAAGTAGCTGGTAAGAGTTAAAAGCCAAAATGAAACCTTTGAGATGCTTCACCCAGGGATTCCCAAGAAATCAATAAAAGGCTTCTTAGTGACAAAAGGGGACCCATAAGATAAATCAAAACTCAAGGTACTAGTTGGTGGATGGGAGGTCTCATCATGAGCCGGCTTATTAGGTCCATGGGCATGTAGCGGTATGAAACTAACATCTATCTGGTCACCAAACCAGGGTAGTGGCTCTTCGTGGCATAACCAAGAGAAAGGGGGTCTCATCACGAGCCATCCTTTTCATTTCCATGAAATGCTTGTGGGTAACGCTGTCACCTCTGGTCACCATGCCAGGACAGTGTCTCCAGCTTTTCCCTTGAAAAGAGAAAAGACCAAAAGCAATAAGACCAAGAATAAAAGGAATTGAATGGGCTAGGAAACAATGGCATCCGTGATAAGGTGAAACTCGCCCTCTACAAAGGCACCCACAGGCAAGACCTACATTTCCCTGTTATCACTGCATCCTCTGCCCAAACATTTCCCCTATACCACATCACACACACTTACATGACCTTAGATTGGTTCTCACCTGGAAAACACCCCAAACTTAAAGAGGATTAGCCCAATAGGACATCCTGAGACCTTCTCCAAACCTGACTTGCTAAACTGCATAACGTCTTTGAGCATTTGTCTGGGTAAAGGGGGGTTTGATGCACATGTTTGGGTAATTTGATTATTAGATGTGATTGACATTGCTATGATCCCTGTAACTTATGAGCCCATGGAGGGCGTACTTGTGGTTGCTGCAGGACTTTGCTTGGTGGACAGGTACATATGGGGGAATGATTAGGTCAGACCTCCATGTGGCTGAAAGCCCAACAGATGGATGCTGTGACCCCACCAGGGAGAAAGAGAAACCAGAGGTTGGTGCCATGAAGAAGGAATGACGTTGCACTAGGGACACTTCGACAGACCTAGACCCAGAGGGGTTTTGCCTTTCCTCCAGGACGGTGACCCTTGAGAGCCCTTGATGTCATCATTTTGACCCTAGATGTCATCCAGTCAGGGCTTGCATTTATGAGGGTGGTTTGGTGCTAGTTGGCACGTGTGGCAACATTTGGGGCCTTTGGAGGCCAAACATTTTCCATTTGAGGCCTAGTGTTCCAACTTAGGGGCCTAACATCACCCTAGAAGGGCATGTCGTCACCCTTGAAGATGAAATTAAGGTTTAATTGTTCTCATTTATGTAAAAAACTGGATTTTAATGTAATTTGGCCATGTCGGCCTTTTTATGACCTAATTGTAATTAAAGGTCATTGATATTGTATAAATAAGAGATAAAACTCTCATTTTTATTCATCATTCACTCATCACACAAGTGTGTGGTCTGAAATTCGGCTCTCTTTAAGGGTATTTCGCTGAAACTAAGTGGTGTGCAACTTATTGGAGAGGCATTTTTGGTGTATCTTGACTATTTTCATGGTGGGAAATATTCAGCTAGGGTTTGAGCTTGATTATTTTTGGTGAAGTAAGAAGAAAATCTGCATTTCTTTATTGTGAATGAATGCTGATGGTGAATTTTACTTTTTCATGTCAAAGATTATGAAATTGTTTGCTTGAAACCCTAGGAGAAAGGCATAAGTTATTATCCTTTTCTCTATAATTTTCTACTTGTTTAAATTTCTCAAGGAGCACCATATCTAGAAGTAGATACTAGATCCCTACCATTGTAGCACTCTAGTAACCCTACTTACATTGCCTATTGCATATTTTATCTCAAATTGTCTAAGGAAAAGACAAATCGCTAGGGACTAAGTTTTCTTACTTTCTAGCAATTACCTCTAGGACTTGAATGTTTGAGGCCTTGGGTTACCAACACCTCTCTCATTTTCTCCATCTCCTTTGACTAGGTATTATCATTGCTATTTCACTCTAAGAGTTGTTGCTACTATCATTGACTCCATTACCCTAGAAGACACTAGTCTATTCACTAGTAGTGATTGATTGATCAAACCACTTTCAATCTATCTTCTTTGGAACATCCACTAACTCCTACTAACATTAGATTAGCCTAATTCACTAACCAACTTGCTGCTGTTACAAAAGATTGCTACAACCATCTAACAACAACAAATTAAGCTTAAAAGTGACATGTTATGCTAGCTAGACATTGCTAAATCTGCTTGTGACTATCTAATATCACTTTGCCTACTTAAAGCTACTATTTCTAGTCTTTTCTCAAAATTTTTGAAGCATAATTATTGTGGCTGTTACAAATTTATCATTGCTGTTGTACACTGTTGTACTGCTGCAATTTTATATCAGCTAGCATATTTCTTAAGAGTTCATTGTCTTATGAAGCATTGATATCATTTTGGTACTTGGAAAGTGCTCCTTTTCTATTTTGTTGTCTTGTTCTGGGCAGGTACACCTCATTTATATTTTGCTTCATCTCTATAAGATACAAAGAACCCTTGAAACTGAGTGACTTGTGAGAGGGGGGGGGGGAACTTTCTTTCCTTAGCCTTCTCAAACCCTCAGGTCACCGATGACGTCTCCCCTGGGGTACATTAATATACTCCTAAATAGAAAGGGGTTTCCTATTAAGGTGACAGTGGTAGGTCACCCCCTGTTACGCCAATCTTGCATCTACTTTCTTTGGGCTTTAGGCAAGTACATATTGTGCGATAACAAGACCCAACCCCTCTCCCATGGTGGCCTAGGAGAAAGGTACCAAGCCTCGTAAACAAGATCCTTGAAGTCTTTTGAGTCCAAGTGAGAAACATTGAGTTTGAACATAGATGACGTGAGCTCATTCAAAACCTAACCAATACAGATGGATGTGGTAATCGAGCGATGATCAGAGCCCACTGCACTAAATTCCACATGCACTACTCACAACTTACTTGAAAAGGAAAGCCCCTCATTGGGGCCATAAAATATGTCCAATCCGGCTTGTACTTTGACTTTTCCTTGGCGCATATTACACCAAGTAAACCATCCTTCGTAATCCAATCCTTTCTTCTAGTTAGGATGAAAACCTTGAAGATAGGCTTTGCCCTTATACCAAGCTTGCTTTTCTACTCCACAAATAACAAAACTAGATCCACCTTCTCCATCCTTGACCCATTCTACCATATTAAAATCAATGCCCAAAATCCACTCAATGTTTGATAGAGACGAGACAAGCCAATCCCAAAGGATACATCTTTTGGAGCTAGAATTAGGGGCATAAACTGAGAAAAAGCCCACTACTTTGTCTCTCAACAACAACATTACCCATACACACTTGTTAGTAGGGTTTGAGCCATGATCCACAACAAAACTCTGGAGAGAGTGAGATATAGCTATAACTAGACTCCCTACCCCTTGCACATCCTTCATAACCCAAAATGGACTATTCCCACTGTAGGTCATAACATTTCTTAGTTTCAATGCCAATTGATTTAATTTCTTCAAGAAACATTGCATTTGACTTAACTTCCTTCAAAACCTCCTCTCATGCATTGTGTACAACTAAGGATAGTCATCCCTCCCACATTCCAAGAAAATAGGGACAACTTCATTCAAGAAGAATCTCCTTAGGTTGCCAAGCGTAACATTGTGATAGAGAAGAGGTTGTCTGGTACCATCATTGTAGGATTTTAGACGTGCACTAAACTCGTCCCCCCTTTCATGTTTTTTAGGATGAGGGGAATCAACATGAACTCCTTTCTCTTATTATATTTTGTCTGCCAACCAACATCAATATCCATAGATTGGGCCAATTACAACACCGTGTTGGAGGGCTCCTCCTTCCACTGAGGAGGGTCTTCTCAAACTTGAGACATTGGTATGATTGATGAATACGGTGGCTCCTTCACCCGAGGTTGCACAAAAGGAGATTCAACAACACTCTACTTCCCAATGTTCACAATTTTGGACGTCTAGAGCAAGCATGGTTTCCTAAAGGGACATTCTCGAATGAGATAGTCCTAGAATTGAGATGCGAAACATGCATTGGTCAAATTTAAATATTAGTATCTCTAGTAGCGAGCCCCTACATAAGGACGTATATTGGCATTAAAGATATTCATATGTTGTTCAACATCAAAATATGGCAGAATCTTTGAGCAAACCTATCAACAAAGGGTCTCGTATCTCTCGACATGCCCAGAAATTGAATTCATAAGGGTTAATTACCCTGATTGATATATTCTAGGCTAAATCCACGCCTCTAGGGAACCGACTATGTTCCAGGTTCCACGAGTTCAAAGAAATACCTTTAACCTCCCAATTCATCACACACTGTTTGTTAAAGGTATCCTCATCCGGCGTCTTTCGCAAGAATTATAGAATACTTCTCCGCTGCTCAAGATTCTGCCTCCTTCAGCATACTCTTTGTTTCAAAAAAATGAAATTCTCAGCAGTTGAATCAGACCCCAGATCACTCTTCCCCCATTACTGAGATTTGAGACGCAGAAAGCGTGTTTGGAAACACTGTTCGACACCAAGGGTTGCGATGAGACCGTATCCCAGTGCCTCCATTTCCAACCACACCGTTCCCAGTCCTAATGTGAAACGAAAATGCCCCGATTCGAGAAGGCAAGGCATGATCAAGGTTTTTCTGCGTATTTCCAGTCTGTTCCTGACTGGAGGCGTCAAGATCCGGAGATATATTCCCTGTACCTGCGTTCATATCGACGATTTTTTATTCATATGACCCTGATTCATTCAATGCATGGTGAACAACATCATTCAGGACTGCGATTCCTTCATTGCTCGATCCAATCTGTTCAATGACATTCGACTCATTCAAGCTAACAGCAGACCCCACCTTGTTGTCATCGGGATCAACCGTCACTTGCAAATCGGCAGAGGTGTGATCATTACGAGCATGCACGATTCCCACGTGAGCAACCAATGTGGGCCAAAATCTTAGACCAGAGAGGGCTTTTCATGGCAAGCCAGAGAAACATGCCATTGCCATAAATATAAGTGAAACTTTGATGTTTTGCAAGGTTACAGGGAAAAAACATGTTATATCAATGTTCCAAGGCAAGTATTTACAGCATGTTTGTCTAGTGCTTAAGGTTTGCTGCCTGCCTTTCATTAATTGGGTAATAAACATTTTGGCCTTGGAGAGCCAAAATGCTTATTGCCCAATTCAGAACTAATTCCCATCAACTTAGTTGTTCTGCAACTCCAGAAAAGTGGAAACAAAAAAACATTTCATTTTAGAGTGTGAAGCTTTCAAAGACAGCAAGGACAATTATGTAAGTATTTTAACAGCTAACTCTTGGTATAATTTATTCTGTGAGGGGACAGTGGAGAAAGTGGGAGAGCTCATCATCAAGCTGAACAGGAAAATGACTGAAATGCAGAAATCAGTGTATGAGACGATCTGTCCCATAGGCTATTGTTAGCCTCGTGGACGTTAAAATTTCTTCTTCTTCTTCTTAAAGAATAAAGACAACTTACTTTGTGGGATGTCCATAAATTTTTTACGGTGAGAAAAAGTGTTCTCATCATCATAGAAGGGATTTCAAATCTCCTTTCTTTGGTTGTACACAAATTCCATTTTGCTGCGATGAGTAATATTCATTCTTTAGAAATGCCATCATCGACATGTACAATGTATGGATTGTCATAGATAATGATGGAAAAGGGTGGAATCGTGAAATGGATTGTAAGGCTTGCGTGCTCATCATGGTTCTAAGGAGTGTGTACAAACCATTTTATGGTTCCATTAATTTCGAGTAGTTTGTACATCACATGTTGGTGTTTACGAGGGGTGGATAATGCTCATCATGAGCTATGACATGGGCTTAGTCTTCTTCCTAGTTTCCTTATTGTCTCTCA
Source organism: Picea mariana (assembly GCA_032191745.1). NCBI lineage: Eukaryota > Viridiplantae > Streptophyta > Pinopsida > Pinales > Pinaceae > Picea > Picea mariana. The sequence continues at coordinate 8,103 of JASDQU010188003.1, forward strand.
TCTCATAGGTATCTCCTCGCCTTCTCTTAATGAAGCGCACTAAATGTACTTGAAATAAATAAATAAATAAAATGATTTTAACGTTTACGAGGCTAACAATAGCCTATGGGACATATCGCCTCACACGTCGATTTCTGCAGTTCAACCCTTTTCCTGTTCAACTTGATGATGAGTTGAGCTCCCCCAATTTCTCCACTGTCTCCTCGCTGAATAAGTTATTCCAAGAGCTAGCTGTCAAGATATTTATATAATTGTCCCTACTGTCTCTGAATGCTTCACACTCTAAAATGAAATGTTTTTCTGTTTCCACTTTTCTGGAGGTGCAAAACACACACACCCTTTCTTCCCAAGTTTCTTTTGGTCTTTTCCAACGCCCAGTTTCACAATGGAGTTGATGGGAATTGGTTCTTAATTGGGTAATAAGCATTTTGGCTCTCCAAGATATATTGGCTCCTATGTACGCTTTTTGATGATGATTGTATGTGGGGTTAAACTCTTCAATATAATACTCTTTCTTTCTCTCAAGCCCTTTATCCCAAGTTTGTTTGTGGAACCTATCAATAACAAAAGCCTTTATCTCTTTATTGTTCGTAGGGCACTTGTTCAAGTGGATATCCCATTTACTAAGCCATTATTTATTTTGTCTCATCCACGTCTTCTTTCTTTTGCACAATATGTCATTGAAGACGACCTTAGGCCACCAACTGTCTTCCATTTGCTCAATTTGTTTTAGATATCTTATGAGACGCACCATAGCAATTGCTTCAATAGGAGCAACCCCCATTTCACTCAGCATGATATCATAAGGGACCGAACTTTTAATTTTAAACTTGTTTGTGATCAAGCGTTTTTGAATCTTCTCAATTTACTTCCACTGTGAGTCAGATGTGCTGCTGGCCCACACTTCACAACCATATAGAACCATCGGGATCACTAAAAGCCCAAAGAGAGTTTACATAGTCTTCCAATCCCATAGCTCTGCTTCTCTGCATCTATTTTGAAAAGCATAAAAAGCTTTCCAACCTCCCAAAGTTCCTTTCTTTCTGCAACCTTCCCAACTTAGATTTTTGTTGAAGTCAATTCTGAGGTATTTGTAATCTGCCACTTCTTCAAGAGTGTTGCCTTCAAAGTAGAACTTATGTTGCTTATGTTTTCTTTTGTTAGAAAAAATTACCACTTTCGTCTTGCTAGTATTGACTTGCATCCCCACTGTACTACAAAAACGCTCAAGGGAATTAAGTGTTCTTGCAACCCAAGAGCGTATTTAGCAATCAGAATAAGGTCATCTGCAGACAAAATAAGCCTTATCACAAAATTACCCAAAAGAGCACCATCACCCTCCTGTGAGTTTAACCACTCTTCAAGTTTGTCAATATATAAGCCAAAAAGGGTAGGGGACAATGGGCACCCTTGCTTGACCCCAATATCGCTCCTAAAACTTTCGGAGATACCAGCTGATGTTTTGATTTTGACTTTAACCTCCTCATATAGCCTATGGACGGCTGCTCTAAGATGTATAGGAACCCCAAGTTCCTCCATTCTATGCCAAAGCTTATCTCTAGGGACCATGTCAAAAGCTTTTCTGAAATCGACAAAGCAACAAAAGGTTTCCTCTTTTTTCTTCCACACTTTTTCAATGATGTGCCTTAGATTTATATCGTGATCAATCGTTGAGTGTTTAGGTCTGAAACCTGCTTTCCCTTTAGCACGCTTATCCCCTTCTTCTGCCCACTTGTTGATTTTATTTTCTAGCATACTTCCAAATAAATTCGCAAACAAGGGGTTTATCATTATGGTCCTATAGTTAGAGGGATTGTTGACATCCCCACTCTTGAAAAGTGGTATTGCTAGGCTCGTTGTCCAATCTGTAGGGAATCTCTGTTGAATGATGTTGTTGAAAATTTTCATAATGTGAGGTGCAAGAGTTTTTGAACCCCACTTTAGATATTCTGCCTGGAGTTCAACTAAATCTTTTGTTTTTCCAACACCCAACTTTTTGATACCCACCTCAATTTCTTGCACGGTGAAGAGCTTAGTAGTAGTGTTGACCAAGGGAGGGGGGTCCACCTTAGGATCTTGCTCATAAAGCTGCTTTGCATACACAAACCATCGATAGACTGTGATATTATTTTCAGTTTGTTTCTTTCTCGTTTGAAGTTCCTTCCAAAATAACTTGGGGTTATTTTTCCCCAAGAAGATTAATTCCTCCCTCCTTGAGATCATGAAATCAACTTTCTTCTTTCTTACAATTTGCTTGTAAGATTTTATGTTTATTTCTTTCTGGCTTGACTCTTTCAAAGTTTTCCTTGCTGTTTTGCATTCCTCATCAAACCAAACATTAACCGGAAAGCAGTTTGTTTCAGATTTCCTTTTTTTTGCTCTTTTGCATTCTGTAAGTGCACTTTGGATTAAATTTGTTAGCTCATGGCTATGAAGGCCCTGGGATGGAATTTTCTCCTTGTTAAACAATCTCTTTAGCGCTATCTTGAAGGTGTTACAGTTTTTTTTTTTCGAGTCAACAGAATTCTACTCTTTGAAAGAGGTTGCCGGATGTGCTGATTTTTAGTCCCATGTTGTTGTTGTTCAACTCAAGTTAGACTTAAATAGATCAGTTTATGATCAGATTTCAACTCCCATAGTTGTTCACCAATTAAAACTTCCTCCATTTTCTCACACAAGCCATGTGAGCAAATTGCATAGTCTACTACACTTGCTCCATTGTAGGTATTGCAGGTGAAATTGCCAGAATTCGCCCATCTAGCCACCCCATTACAAATGATTAAGTCAAATGCCCCACTTAAAGTAAGCAGTTATTCCCCAAAAAAGTTGGAGTTTTTGTTGTCCTCTGAAACTCTTGTCCACTGATGATTTCTCTCTTCCGTAAGCCAAATGGGGTTGCGGTCTTCCTTACAATGAAGAATACTAGCTTGTTCACATGTTGTCCTAGCATTGAAATCACCCACTATAAGGACTTCACTTAGTTGAGAGTACACTGCAATATCGTTTTTTAAGGCTGCAAAGGGGTCTTTTTGGTCAAGCCCCCTACTTTTGTAAGTTTATGAAACTTGTGGAGAAAAATAACATGTTGCAATCTTGATGATGTTACCATTTTTTGATATTTTAAACCAAATGAATTGTTTATTTGAGTCTTCTCTTTCTAACTGAATGAGACGACCTTTTTTTTCTTCACTAAGACCATGATACCCCCGTGTCCTTTACCATTCTCAACTGCTTTGTTCCACACTGCCATCTTCACATACTCTTCAAACATAGGTGTCTTGCACCCTTCATGCTCATGTGTTTCCAATAGACAAATTATGTCCCTATTTTCCGCGATAGGTCCTAACCCAGGTCCCCGCCTCCAAAGATAACCTCTGCAATTCCAACAAACTAAACTTAAGGAAACCTGGGAATAATTTGATTGCTATTTGTTTTGGTCTACAAGACTCAAAGTTGAGTCTTCACCCCTATTTGTCCATACTGGCCTTGTTGCATATTTTCCTGTTAATGAAATTGGTGTTTCTTCTTGGATACCAACATGTTGTCATGTTTTAGAATGAGGATCGAAAAAGGAAATAACAACTTTTCCTTTGAACAACCATGCTCTTTTTCTCTCATCCCTTGCTTCCCTAACCTTTGACAGCTCTTCCCTTCTTTCCTCTTGCTGTCTAATAGTTAAATCTCTGTCTAAAAAAAAGCGAGAGCCTCTCAAGAGTTGCTTCTTGCCTAGGAGAATTTGCTTGTCACATATGCTTGACATGATGACTTTTATGGGCCTAGCTCTCTCACCACTAGGCTTACCCACCCTCCATGGTTGGCAAATTCGGCCTTGCCAAAGCAACTTGTCCTTCAAAAATTCACTTGTAAGATCGAGAGTACATTCATTTTTTCCATACTGTTTCACACCTTTGATAATTATGTTTGCTGCTCTACCTTGTCTTTCCTTGTTTTCTCTACCTTGCATGTCGTCCCCCTGGCTATGTGTTTCTTTTTCCATATGAGCAGAATTGTTAATGACTTGTGCCCAAGTTTTGTAATTTTTGTAAAATCTTTTTTCTCTTCATCCCTTGCTTTCACTCCATGGGTGTATGCTTGATCACCTATTTTCCCTTCAACTTTGGGTGTTTTAGAGTTCATCACCTCTCTATTTTCCACCGCGGAATCTTCCCTGATTTGCCCAGCATCCTTCAAGCCTTGCCATTCAGCCTTTGCTTCCAAAAGGGCTTCTTGCAACATTGTCACTCGATTTGTTAAAAATTTATTGTTTTCTGTTAAGTCTTGATTTTCTACTATCAATAGTTGGATTTGAAGGTCTCTCTCATGCCCTTTGACTTCCAAAACCTTCAATCTCCTCTTGGCATTTAGTAACTCTTGCACATACAGGTCAGATGACCATGTGAGAGGTGTGGATGTGGAACTGTACAACGCATAATCACCGTTGTCTTTAGTTCTGTTGTTGTTACACCTTTGCAAAGGAGGCTTGTTTGAAAGTTTATTACGGAGGACCAATTTTTTCCTTGTCTGTTCCCATTTTAGACGAGCAACTCTGCGTTTTAAAATACCCCGAAACTGTTTGGCATTGACCCAAACCCACTTCCCTGCTTTGCTTGAAGAGACAATTTTCACTTGACCTAAATGGTTTGTTTCACTCGAGATCGGTACCTCTTACCCATTTTTTATGAGTGTTGAATCTATTGTCATTTCCATAGAGGACAAAATAAAAAAGAAACACATAATAAGGAACATGACAATACCTGCATGTCTATTGGAGACAAAGGATTGAAAATTTGGGAGCCCACCTAAACCTCTTGTTGTTCCTGTTCCCGGACCTGGGCTAGTGGTTGTTCCTGTTCTCAAACCCGTCACTGTCCACTCCTGACCAGGATGGCTCACCACACTGCTGGAATCCAATAGACTGCTACTCGAAAGAAGGAAAGCAAGGTGGAACCTTGTGTTTTGCAGGGAATAACCGCAATTAATATCGATGTGGTGGGGCAAAATCATGTTTTTGCTGCTACCTTTCCCGCTCTTGTCGGCCCTCGGATTATTGCAAATGAACCGCTGCTGCGCTCACCCTGCTGCTACGCTAAGAACAACATTTTTTGCATCGTGTATGATCCCTTTTTCCTATTGGAATTTGATTGAATTTAAATATTAGTATCCACTAGTGGCCATAAATGATTAATGAGAATATAAAAAATACAAATATTAGTAAACATTGACAAGCCCGTGGATAACTCCAACGTGAATGATTTTATTAATGTGAGCCATATATAAACACATTGAGATGTGACCTTTGGATTCATCTTTCCATAACTCCAATCATTGTTCTTATTCACCTATGACTCTTCATATTTATCAATAATAATATTTACAAGACTCCCTAATCCCTAGGATTAGGTATCTAACATTCCTCCCTTAATCCGAAGGAGTGTTTGAGTCCAAGCATCTTTCTGAACTTTTCAAACTTTTTTTTCCAAGCTTTTTGGTGAAGATGCTTGCAATTTGCTCACTTGTGGAACAATGTATCAAATAAATAGTTTTGGCCTCTACATGATGTCGAATCAGATGGTACTTCGTGTTGTTGTGTTTTGTTCGATCATGGAATCTAGGATTCTTGGCCAACTTGATTGCATAAGTGTTGTCAATCGAAAGTGGAGTAGCATTCACTTGTTTCTCTTGCAAATCTTCTAGTATCTTCTTGAGCCACACAATCTCCTTTGTTGTCTCTATAACGGCTACATACTCTGCTTTTGTAGTGGAATCTGCTAGAACACACTATTTGTGTGATCTCCAAGAGATAGATGATGATCCAATAATCGTGAGGTATCTTGAAGTAGACACTCCATTCTCATTATCCCCATCAAAGTTTGAATCTGTATATCCAACTAGTTTGAAGTCCTCGACCTTAGAGTATTTGAGCCCAAGTCTCTAGTTCCCTTCAAGTACCTTAGAACTCTCTTTGCATCATACCAATGTTTCTCAAAAGGTTTTTGCATGAACCTAGAAAGGATCCCAACTGCAAATGAAATCTCTGGTCTAGTAGTGGTAAGGCAGATGAAACTCCCCACAAACTGTCTATATTTAGTTGCATCCTCAAATTCTTTCCCTTCTTTTCATGTTAGCTTCAAATTTTTCTCCATTGGAGTAGAGAGAGGATTACAATCAATCAAGCCAAATTTATTCAACAACTCTCCAATGTACTTCTTTTGGGAGATGAATATATATCTTGGATCTGAGTTACTTCAATACCCAAGAAGTAGTGAAGATGTCCTATGTCTGTCATCTCCAAACCCTTATTCAATTCTTTCTTTATGGATGCAATATATGCTTCATTGTTTCATGTTATCAAAAGATCATCTACATACACTGCGAGATATACAACAATTTTGCCAACTTTTTTGACAAACAAAGTTGCATCGTCAAGATTAAAGTGCTTGAAATTGATCTTCAAAAGATGCTTAGTGAGCTTTTCATACCATGCGCAAGGTGCTTGCTTAGGCCATACAAAGACTTGATGAGCTTGCATACCTTATGCTCTTGACCCTTCACAACAAATCCTTCTAGTTGAGACATGTAGACATTCTCTTTCTCAAATATCCATTTAAGAAAGTTGTCTTCACATCCATGTGATGAATCTTCCACCTATTCTATGTTTCCAAAGCCAACAAAGCATGAATGGTAACCCATTTTGTTGTAGGGGATAAAGTCTCCTCATAGTCTATGCCTTGTTTTTGTGCATATCCTTTTGCCACAAGCCTCTCCTTATGCTTGTCAAGTGAGCCATTTGATTTGTAATTGTTCTTGTCGACCCACTTGCAATGAATTGGTTTGGATCCAAATGGAGGATCCACCAAAATCCATGTCTCATTCTTGATGAGAGCATCATACTCCTTTTGCATAGCTTCTTTCCACTCATCATGAGAAACAATGTCTTCAAAGGAAGTTGGTTCAAAGTTAGTAGATAAATTCAATTCACGATCATATGCAACTTCCATATTATTGATATCCCCTAAATTTGAATCATCTACATCCCCTCCAGATCCATATTTATGAGGGAACAAAATGAAACACATAAATAAGACAAACATAAAGATACAATAATACTCAATTTCTATTAAAGAATTAAATATGCAGAGACTGCAAAAGAAAATACGAAGTGAAATGAACTCGCTAGAATGGTGGTAGCTTATCTTTGAGAAGAGATGCGACAGCTATGCGCATTCACGAGAAGATGATTACAATGAGGCTTCAAAGGCCTTGTCCTAACCCGAGGAGATGAAACACTAAAAGGTTTGTGGGTCTCGATGGGGGTAGTTGATACGTCAACTTCATGAGGGTGGAACTTTTGCATACGATCTCTGTTTGGGGTGCCCAGTACCTCGTTGGAAAGGTCTAGCCGAGGAGTACACATTTCGTTCGTCATAGCATTTTCCTTTTACATTATTCTAGGCGCTGCCAAGCCAAAAAAACGTCGTTTAGGGCCTCAAAACGACCTTGAAAGTTGGGGACCTGAAAAACCATAAAAAAACTACCAAGATGGAAAATGTATTTTGAGCCAATGGAATAGGTGGAAGACCACTGATGTCCACCTGGATTAGTGCTTCCCCCTTAGGAAGCAATGGTATCCATTGTGTTGAGTTCCCCCATTAAATGAGAAAACTTCTGTTGAACTTGACGCTTGGTGAGCCACTTGCCTTGGTGCAGTAGTTTCCCTACTTTGACAACTCAGTAGAGTTGGATCTTTTGTTGGCGGGTTTCCTTAATGTGTGTGTCCATGATCTGATCAATGGTTTCATGTTTCGTGTAGTTAGGGTTGAGCTCTGTAAGTGTTAATTTCTCTGCCACTTCTAATGTGTCTAGTAGTGGTGGAAAATATGTCCGAAGGAGGTCCACAATGAATACTAGGTGTAATCTGAGGAAAGGGGGAATACTCGACTCAAAATCATTGTCGCCCACAACCTTGGTGATGGTGTAAGGTCCATAGCAAAGTGGTTGTAGATTTTGATGGGGTCCTGTAAGGCGCTATTTCCGCAAATGCAACCAAACCTTGTCTCCCACCTGAAACTTGTGTGGAACCTGGTGTTGATCATGGTATTGCTTGTATTTAACATTGTTCTTTTGCAAAATATCATGGACCTGTTGGTGGATGTGATGAAACCGTTAAATGAATTTGGTGACTTTGTCAGCCTCAAATTGAACATGGGAAGATTATGCTTGTGTGGATGCAAGGGGCTATGCTACATCAATGGGGCCCAATGGTTGAAAGCCGAGACCCACCTAAAAAGGGTTGTGGTCGGTTGAGCTATGGAGGGCTATGTTGTAGCTGTGTTGGTCATAAGGAAGGATCTCATCCCATGTGCGTAGATGCTTGGAGTTGTACATGCACAAGATATGCATGATCATCCTATTGACAACCTCTGTCTGTCCATTAGTCTGAGGGTGGAAGGCAGTGGATTTGGTGAACTTGGTGTTCAACAACGACCAGAGGCTCGACCATAATGTGCTTAAGAATCTGCTGTCTCGATTGGATATGATGGTCTGTGGTAGTCCAAAGTGTACCCATACATGCTTGAAAGTGGCCTTGGCTATGATACTCTTCTTGTAGGTGATCATAATGACCATCTTAGAGAATCGATCAACCACCATAAATACACAGTCATTTTCATGCTTGGTTGAGGGAAGACCTGACATGTAGTCCATTGAGATGGATTCCCATGGCTCGCCGGGAGTAGGTAGAGGAGTGTATAGTCATTGTTTTTTAATGGTTGACTTGGAAATGGAGCAGGCAGTGTAGGATATTATATTCTTACTAACATATTGTCGAAGCTTCGATCAATAGAAATAATTCTGTAGTACTATCACTGTCTTCTCCACGCGAAAGTGTCTTTCCACCCGACTATAGTGGGATCTCCAAATCAACTTCGCATGCTCCCTTGAAGGAACACATAGATGAATCAGATGGCATAATAATCCATCCTGAACATGAAAGTCGACAATGACCGTGCTTATTCCCAACATCTGTTAGGTTGTAGCGAAGTCAGGATCGTTGTTATAGTGTTGGGACCACTTAGAGGTCTCATGCCCACAAGAGTCGAGCGCCGTGGCTAGTGCTACAACTAGAGGTCAACCGAGACAGTCGACGATGTGATTGGTTCTCTCTTTTTTATACTTAATGTTGAGGTGAAATTGTTTGATCTGTAAACTACAATGGATATTCCACTGGAACAATTCGTCACAACAAATCTGATAAATAACTGAAATCTTTATTATTAAGGTTATTTTCCCTTTAAATTTCTACAATATTTAGTTACTGATTTTTTTGCTTATACATGAAATAGATAAAATGCGGAAAATAGAGAACACTAAAATACAATCACACCATCCACAAATAAACACAAGATACAACCTGGAAAACTCAATACGGGAGAAAACTCAGCTAGAAGGTGAGGTTGTTTCACTCTCTTTTCTCTGGTATAGAAATCGTGTAAGTATAAAGAAAGAGGCACTCCCTATGGAGTTGTTTTTGACATGTGGCCTGTATGGATGCTACAAAATCTCTCCTCCTTTGTTATGCTCACAGAATACCACTCTTAGATGTTTTTCTCATCTATGGAACAAGATACAATGCAAAAAAATGGAACCCCTTCTCCTAGTGGACCGGTTTTTAACATAGCTCGATAGCCATCTGGGGGTAGGTTTTTTACTTCCTCAATCGTCAATTGTGATAGGGTTTTGGACCTTTTAGAATATTGTTGAAATTACATACGTGACTAGCCCCATATGAATGCGTAACGGGGGCTAACGTGACATCTTCTCATACCATGGTGGTCAACGCGATAGGTCAACTTGTAGGAAACATGACTTTTGCATACGAACTCCGATTGACCCATGATCTGTACCATTGGAAAGGTCTTGGAGTGTAGAATATCGTTAAGCATGTGTGCCAAACTTTTAAACACCAGAACCCAAAAAAACATCATTTAATGCCTCAAAATGGCTATGGAAGGTTTGGGACCCTAATTTTCCAAATTAGGACCTGCCACTAAAATGGCCTTGCAAGTTGAATCCTCCATTTTTTTCCACTCTTAAAGAACCGAGATAGTTGAAAAACAATATAATGATCCAATCTGGATCATACCTCTCCATTTAGGGAGTCTTTTGGCCCCCAAAATATTTACTTAATGAGGTGAGGAAAATTTTCCTCTACCTTATCCTTAGAGTACCACTTTGCTTTGCCTGGAAGTTGTCATTTCAACCCAATCTGCCAAAGGTCATGTTGCCCCTGTTTTGTAGTTTTGGACCACTTCTGCAAAATCATGTCCTCTACCAACTCTGTTGAGCATCTGGTGCTAAGTCCTCTATGGAAGGTAGGACCCGCTCCTCCTCCTAATACAACATGGAAGGCTCATATAGTTTAAGATTCTCCACATTCACTACTGAGTAAATGCATATGTATGGGGGTAGACTGAGTTTGTAGGCATTGTCTCCCACCTTTTCCAATACCTCAAAAGGACCATACCACAGAGCCTTGATATTCTTACCAGAACCATGTAGCCTTTCCTTATTTAGTTGTAACCATACTCTGTCTCTCACTCTAAATGTTCTCTCTATTTTGTGTTGGTCATGTCTAGCCTTGTACTTCTCTTATGACTTCTTCGGTGTCTCTTGTACTTGCAAATGGATCTGCCTGATCTTCTCAACATTTTTTTCTGCTTTTAATGCATCTCCTATGAGGTCCTCCCTCACTCCTCCTTGATGTGCATATACAACTTCTAAGGGAGAGGATGGAAAATACCCAAAGCAAGTTTAAAAAGGTGACTTACCAGTAGAAGTGTAGACTCCTTTATTATAAGAGTGTTGTATATAGATCAAATTTTCATCCCAAGTCTTCATATGCTTTTGATTGTAACCCCTCAAAAGCTGCACTAAAGTCCTGTTGACTACTTCCATCTGCCCATTTATCCGTGGATGGAATGTTGTAGACCTCTTCAACTTAGTGTCCATTTCTCCCACAATGTAGTCCAAAATGCACTAAGAAATATGATATCCATGTTTGAGATGATGCTCCTTGGTATCCCAAAGTGCACCCTGACCTGTTCAAAGAACAAGTTTGCTACTACGTGTCCTTTAATAGTCTTTTTACAAGGCATGAGAGTGCACATTTTTCCGAATCTGTCAACTACCAAAAATAAATAGTCATGCCTCTTCCGTGTGGTTGGTAAGCCTCCCACAAAATCAATGGAAATGTTTTCCCAAGGTCGAGTGGGTACAGGTAAGGGATGGTATAGGCCTTGCTTCATGTTGTTGGGTTTGTTGGTACAACCAAGTATACATCATCTAATATACTGTGCTAAATCTTTTTGCATTCTAAGCCTGTTATCCACCAAGTTGCACTTGCAGATGAGCTGCCAAAGATTGAACAACTACTTGTTTAAAATTCAGAGTTCAGAAGTCCAACTGGCCATTATGGTCATTTTTCAACTTTTTACCACATTTCCATACCATGCAGGGAATTGTAATAAAATGACTTAAGCATGTGATTTTTGTAACAGGCTTAGCCACCCAAGACTTAAACACTAGTACATTACTTTAGAGTGTTTTTTTAACTTGTTAACTATATTTTGTTGTTCAAAGCGATTTATAATTTCTGAGTTTTTTCACTCAATATCCTCCAAAGATGGAGTAATTGTCCTAGTGGATATGACTTGGGGAGTGTTTAAGTCTAGAGCCTTATGTATATTTTTGGGGTCCTGTAATTATAGGTAACTCGATTATTCGGATGTTGATTTGGCGTTGCTCCCGTGATAAAGACATCTGGCTCGGTTGATTCCATTTTCCCCTCCACCTGTTCCGCCCGATCCTTTATCCACCTCTGCACCCTCACTCCCTCGCCCATTTGTCCCGTTGACCACAGCTCGCCCGCCACTCGTCCCTGCATGAATAAACAAACTTAGGATAATAAACGAATAATTAAGTTAATATTAAAGGGTTAGTGGCGTTTTCTAATGCTTGTTAGCCTAATAAAGCTATTTTAATAGGATAATTTAAAATAAAATAATGATTAGATTAATTATTAATTAGTAATTAACTTAGTTTGATTAAATTATTGTTTAGGTTAATTTATTAGAGTTGACATTTATCAAATAATAAAAAATATATAAAAAATTAAAATAAAACTAAGTAATAAGACTAATAAATAAAAACAAAACGTAAACAAACATATAATAAAACATATATAATTAAAACAAAAAGTAAAAACAAAAAATTAAAAACAAAACTAAAAACCAAAAACTTATCCTAAGTTTACTACCCACCTCCCCATGCTTATCGGAACCCCCCCCCCCCCCC